>JAJIBD010029142.1:0-19576 GCA_021461705.1 Cryptotis parvus
AAAATTATTTATTAATATTTTCTTGAGAAGCAACATTATTAATTATGTGCAGTTGTACATTTAGTTTATCTTGCCTTTGATCTAATAGATTCCATTATTTTACCAAAGTATTTTGATCAGCAATTTTAACCACTAGGGATATTAATGAACATTATTAATTCTGAACAATACCTAAATTTTAGCCTTGCATTTTTTATTTTATGTATCTTCTACTGATAATGTAAAAAAGTAAAATTGATTTTAATAAAACATTTACCTGATTTAAATTTCTTGTAACATTTTTTTAACACCCTCACTACTAGGAAAGACTATCTCTGAAGATGAGGTTTGAGATGACAAATTAATAGACTAATCCTCTTTTTGCTTTTGGGTCACATCCGCGATGTCTCAGGGCTTCTCTCCTAACTCTGCACTTCTGCACTCAGGAATTACTCTGGCGGTGCTCGGGACCATATGGGATGCCAAAATCAAACCCAGGCCGGCACAGTCCGCCGCATGCAAGGTAAATGCCCTACCCGCTGGGCTATCGCCTCGGTTCTCAGGACTCTTTTTATTGACCTATGTCTAAAACAATATGTCAATATGTGTTGTTGAGATCTAGCACCAACTTTTATTGAAGTATGAAAAGAAGTTTTAAGAAGTGATTTGGGTCATATTCTATAAAAGCCTTTCTTTATTAGTTTTTACAAACTGATCCCCATTTGAATATATTCCTCCATTCTAATCTGAAGTGTACCTCCCATTTAAGTTCTTCTTGACTCTCAAACGATTTTGAAATAAAATCTCTGCCTATATATGCACTAGATCTGAAAATAAATTCTTGCTTATTGACATTTTGCCACATAATTTGCACTTATTATTAAGCAATATTTAAACTTGTCCTATATAAAAGTAAAAGCTTCACTGTACTTATTTACAAGGAATGAACTACGTGCTCAAACATTAAGTAACTTGCACACATTTACACAGCTTCAGAGATACAGATAAAATCACACGCCCATCTTGCGAGGTAGAGTATTAGAATAACGCACCAGGCAGGTGTTTAGACTAAAAGACATGTTTGTAATATTTATTGATAGATTTCTTTTGAGGCAAAATTTAGCGCAAAAAATTTAGTTTGTATACCAGGGCAGAGAAATAGTATAGCAGGAGATAAGGCACTGCCTTATAGGCGTGAACCAAGGTTCAACTTCTTGGTACTTCTCTGTGTTCTCAGGCCACCAGGGGATTCCTCAGCCAGGAGTTGATCCTGAGCATAAACAGGTGTGTGTGTGTGTTTTGTTTTAAGTTTAGTGTCTGTGTATGTGTCTTTAGGCACATGTTATATGCTTGTTGAATATGGCAAAGTGACAAGCGATCTTATACTTTTAATATTTCCCTCATAAACATGCTTTACTAAACCCATCTTGGTCTTTCATATCTTTCCAAGAAAGAAAGCTTAACATTTGGTCCTTTTTTGACCAGAGTGTGCTTAAAAAAATGTTTTATTATATAACTGTAGGATATACAATTACAAAGATGTTCATGCATTGATTTTAGTCATGCACTGCTTGTTCCAGAAGCCTGCTTCACCAATGTCCTGTTTACCACCAATGTGCCCAAATTCCCCTCCCCCATCCTCCAGCCTACCCCTACGCCTCCTATAGCAGGTACATTTCCTCTCTCTCTCTGTCTCTCTCTCATATCTTACATTGTGGCTTACTCACAGAGTATAGGGATTATGTAAAATCCCTTTGCATACATTCAATGCTCAGTTCTAATGTGGCGTTACCATTTTCCACAATTAGTAGAACACTAGTATATTTATATTCCACTAATGAATGCAGTGACTCTTTATTCGTACTTTACCTTCTGGCTAATTTCAGTGTGCTTTCTTAGTCTTCCCATTTCCAGCTTCCATCAGTGGTACACCTACTTAAGTTACTGAATCAAATGTAGGGCATTTTTTTTCTCCCTAAAAGGAAATTGCTCATTCTTAGCTTGAACATCTCAAATAAATATATTCAAATTTTATAAAACATACATTGGGGGGCTATACAATCTTAAATTATGGTCATTCTATTGTTCTTCATTCCTCCACTATAATTTTTATAGCAATCACTTCTATCTCTGATGCACTAAATTGTGTGACTCCCCCACATTTAAAGTCTAAATCTTAAATCAAGTTATAGTTTGAGATAGGGCCTCTTAGAAGAATAATGTCAAATGTGGTCATGAAGTCAGATGTTTCATTCCTTTCCTGGTTCCTTTAAAAGGAGAATAAGAAACTTCTGAAAACCTTTTCTTTCTCATGTTTAGAAAAACATCTAGAAGACAACACAGCACCAAGTCACCACCTTCCAGTCAAGGATAATAAACCGGAAACCAAACCTTTTAACAACTGGACCTTGAAGATTTAGTCTTCAGAATGGTGAGGAAAAACTTTGTTTATAAACACCATGTCTCTGGTACTGTTATAATGGCAGCTTTAGCCGACACCGAGATTATCTAATAGCAAGCTCTGTATTTGTTTTTATGTATGTCTTCTAGATTATGAACCCTTTGAGAAAAGGAAGGAAACATATCATACCATTGTTATGTGATATGTTAGGTGGTCAACAAAAATTTTGTTGAAAATATAATAAAAATTGCTAAAAAATATAATCAGTATTACTTGAGTGTAATTATTTAATTTATCAAAAAATATAATCAATATCAATTGGACCAAATATATTATCAATTGTATCTAACTCAAATCATCGTGAACACATAGTATCAGATCCTTAGGTGCCAACTTGTTCATATTTTTCACCAAAAGTTAATAGTTCTCCTATAAAACAGTCAAACTTATGAAAGAGGACATTTTATACATGCACATTGTCATTCTTCAGAAGGGAATTCCTCTAGTGATTTAACATTTCGTGGTTGTATAACCATCCTCCAGCAGTCAGTACAAAGATAAGAATGCTAAATCCAAAATCCATAATGTAATAGGCTTCCAGAAAATCTTGGCATTATGAAAAATGAAATTTCATTTCAGTTATGAATCTCATTTTATCCAGTATCTCATTTTGTCAATCCTTTTATCAATTATTATTTTCTTTGCTTTTTATGTCCCCAGCCAGCAATGCTCAGGGGTTACTCCTGGTTCTTTGCTCAGTAATTACTCCTTAGCTGTGCTCTGGGGACCATATGGGTTGCCAGGGATCGAACCTGGGTGGGCTGCATTCAAGGAAAATGTCCTACCTGCTGTATTATCGCTCCGGTCCCTATTAAATTTTATAATTTAATCTGCGATGACTGTAACACATAGCTTATCAACATTAAGTTAATCTTTATGAAAGTAAATAAATAAATGACTCCTATATCTTTTACTCTCACATAGAACTTAAGTTATTTTAATGTTTGTTTATTTTACAGGTTCTTGAGCTACGCTCCTAGGTTTTGTGTTCTCCTGACAATTCTTGGCCATCCCAATACAACAATTTATAGCTAGTGCCTGGGAATTGAGTGCTGTTGGGACCCTGTGGTGACAAGGATTTACTGGATATTTGTTGATGTTGGGTGCTTCCAGAACTACACCACAAAATGCTCAGGGAGCTGAGTATTTTAACGTAGATCAGTTGCGTGCAAAGTGTTTATCTTCTCTGACCCCAACAACTCTTCTTATATTGCTTTCTCCGGGAATATTATATGCATCAATTTTGGGGGTATACACTCTACTTTTTCTATTCTATTTTTGCATTTCTCTATTTGTGTAATATCACTATTCTTTCAACTTTGAGGTTTTTTAAATCTATCATTCTCCCAACTCAGAACACAACAAAATTATCTATCAAAGTTCATCAATAATTCATTTGCTTTTTTGGTGGTGGTTCAGGTGGTGGAAGGGGGTGGTAGAGTAGGACTTGGGCCACATTGGCTGTGCCCTGGACTTAGCTCCTATCTTTTGCTCATGGATCATTCAAGTGGCGCTCAGGGGACTACATTACAATGCTGTATAGGACCATCCATAAGCAAGACATTATTTCCCCCCCCTATACTACCTTTCTGACCCTAATCACCCATGTTTTCTAACTTTGCATAGTCTCCTTGAATTTCCTTGATGCTTTTATAACTCTCTTATTGACTCACCGTTATGGAGCACAGTCTTTTTTTTTTACTGCCTTCGTTATCTAGTGCTTTTCTGATGATTCTACATAGAACCTGTCCCTGATGACTTCTTAATTGATTCTTTCCCTTCTAGTAATGGTCTGTGAACTTTTCCTTATCTTCTTAAATTTCTCAACCTACATTTCCTTGGGCTTGTGCACCCAAGGAAATGTATGATAACACCAAAGTATGATCATTCCTGAATCTGTTAATCACCTTGTTGAATACTTTACCAACATAAACATTTAGGTATAACTATTATCATAGTTATTGATATATCATATATATCATAGATGGTGTGTGTATCTTTGTAGTCACAACAGCTATTTTTTTGGATATGCCTCAATATTCTCATTTTCCTTCTATTTTATTGTTTTCATTTTTCACACACAAGGCTATTGATTTTATATTATCATATGTTAATTAATTTGGTATTTATGTGATCAGACAATGAAAACAAAGAATGAGTTTATCACGGCACCTAAATATTCATTGCATACTTCAGAAGCAACTCTTTTTTTCCAGTATTTTTTTATTATACCACCGTAAAACATACAATTACAAAGGTGTTCATAATTGGTTCTTGGTAATACAGTATTCCAGCACCCATCCCTCCACCAGTGCCCCATTTCCACCACCAATGTCCCCTCCCCTCCCGTCCCCCCAGGCCGCCTTAATAGCAGGTACCCCAGTTTCCTCTCTTTCTCTCTCTATCTCTCTCTGTCTCTGCATCTCTCTCCCTCTTATTTTACACATTGTGGCTAGCCCTGCAGATATTTAGAGTTTATCACTTAAGTCTCTTTGTGTATATTCAGTGGTGAGTTTTAATCTGCCATTACCATTTCCCATATTTATTAAACACTGGTATCTATTTATATCCTATTAATGAATGCAGTCATTCTATATCTGTCCTTTTCCTTCTGACTAATTTCACTCCAGCATGATAGACTCCATGTCCATCCATTTGCAGGTAAATTTCATAATTTCATCCTTTCTGACAGCCGCATAGTATTCCATAGTGTAGATGAACCACAGTTTCTTTAGCCAGTCCTCTGTTCTCGGGCATTTAGGTTGTTTCCAGATTCTGGCTATAGTGAATAGCGCAGAGATGAATAAAGAAGTACAGATAGTGTTTCTGCTATGTGTTTTTCGGTCTCTCGGGTATATTCCCAGGAGTGCTATTGCTGGATCAAATGGGAGCTCAATATCTAGCTTTCGGAGGAATACCCATATTGTTTTCCAAAAGGGCTGGACCAGTCGGCACTCCCACCAGCAGTGGATGAGAGTCCCTTTTTTTCCCCACATCCATGCCAGCACCGGTTGTTCTTGCTGTTTTGGATGTGTGCCAGTCTCTGTGGGGTGAGATGGTACCTCATTGTTGTTTTGATTTGCATCTCCTGATGATTAAAGATGAAGAGCATTTTTTCATATGCCTTTTGGCCATTCAATTTCTTCTTTTGGAAGCTTCAGAAGCAACTCTTAAATGTACTTATTTGCAGTAAGAACTCAGATTTCTCTGTCACCTGTCTCCTGATCAATGAATGCTAAGCCTTATTTGGCTTTTAATTTTTATGCAGTTCCAGCCACTGGTATAATAACACCTTTTGTCAGAGTTCTGAAGAAGTGCTCAGACTGGAAAGCTAGCTGAAGGATTGGTTGAATGTCAGACATTTAAAGCAAACCCGGTGAGTCAATCCATTCCCAAAGAGATTCCATAATCACAACTTATCCATGAAGCCACCAGGAGAAGAAGAACTAAGCTTTAACTGGACAAATATTTGATGAAATTAATATTAGGGTTATTAAAATATTTATCACAGAAAAGAAAAAGTCCATTTTTATCACTACAAGAAGTCACTTCAGTTGCTTGACAGCACTGGAGTAAGTTAAGCTGAGGAATGAAGTAGCTGGAGGATAACTCTGCCTAATCATTCCTCTTCTCCGCACCCTACCCTCTGAGTCATCACGACACATCCATCAGCCTCAGTTGGCTGTCTATCTTCTTCCTCTCTTAATCATACACATACCAAATAAGAGAGATGATATATGTATTTAATTCCTGGAAGAGATGGTTACAGATAGAGATTTCTGGAGAGCCAAAAGGCAATTGTAAAAGAATAGTTGAAGGAGGTTGAGGGTGGGTGTGAAGAAATTAAAGATTTATTTCTTTTGTTTTAACTAATTTCTCAGAAATCTTGTATCATCTGTTCACAACTAAGAAGGAGTATAATAAAACAGATGTAAAATTTTGAGTCCAAACCTATGAGAAATGGAAGTCCAGAGATGTAAGTCATAGTGATAACATGTAGGACTCTTCCAATTTTTATTCTAGTTCATCATGTCCCTTGGGTGAAATAATTATATTCTATGTAGGATCCATTTTCCAAGTATATGACATTTGCTCATTTTCTTTCCACTTGGTCATTACTTTTTTTTGAAAATATCTCTTGCATTCATGACAAATTTCATAGTCAGCTAAATCAGTCATACATTTCGATTTCTTGAAAATTTTCACACTGGACATGAAACATGCTTTTCATTTTAGTTTCCTCTGTGACAATCAACTATCTTACATTAAAAAGAAATGAGTTGGCACCAGATCGTCTTCAAGTTCCTATACTATAAATTCAATTCCCATAGTATAACTTACTAGTACAGAAAAAATGTTTAACTTGTTTTTCTGGGATACTGGGGAAGGTCAACTGGTTTGTTGTATTTGCTCATGTCCTTAGTTTAGAGTCCTTAAATAAACCTAGTTCAAGTTATCTGTAAGACAAACCAAGAAAACACAGTTATTAAGATACAGCACCAACTCAGTCAACCTGGGTGAGTAAAGTTCAAAACAATTTGGAACCATCTAAGTTTAATTCCAAGTTTTCTTTATTTTCTTATAACATTTATCAATTTACACAGTAACTAACTTTATTTATTTAATTGCAACCTTTTTTCCTTCTTTTGGGTCATATCCAGTGATGCTCACTATAGGTTACTCTAGTGGTGCTTTGGGGACCATGTAGGATGACAGAGATTGAACTGGGGTCAGCTACATGCAAGACAACAGCCCCTATCTGCAATATGAACGTTCCTGCCCCAGTGACCAACAATTTATCTACTCTAGAATTTATCTGGTTTATATCCACTCCTGCTGTGTGTCTTGTTATATTTCTGTGCAACTCAGACCATTGTTCTCCCTAAATATCCCTGCTTCTTCTAAGTTTTATGTTACCATCACAAACTTTCTGAATAATTAAGTTTAAAATGGCCTAGCTTTAAATTTTATTTTTTATTCACTCCCTGTCCCAAAGCTGAATTGTGCCTGACTCCAACTACTCATACACTGTTCCATATAAACACTTAATTCCTCAAATTATTAACTGCAGATATTTGGTTAGCTGAAATGGAACCGAAATATACTGCTGCCTCATGCATCTCTTTTGACAAATGCATCAATTACATCTATTATGAGTCAATTTTTTCTAATGACATGAACATTCCACTTCCTAATACAAAAAATACCTCCATGGAGAACATTTTGTCAAATGCTCTTTATGGACTCTGTATAAATGTTCTGTCTGTTAGAGTTTGGTGCCTTGTGGTTGGGTTTTTTGTACAGAATATCATAAGAATAAAAAATAAGGAGACTCTAGAATACTTTTCTGGAATCTGTAGATTAAAAAAATAGCATAGCCTTTTTAAGCTCTTTCTTGTTAGCTGACATCAGTTCCTTTTGGATAGGACAAAAATCTCTGATTACTTGGATTTAAATCGAGTTGCTCTCAGAGTTTGAATTCCATCTACTTTCCTTGCCACATTTCCACCTGTATCTGTAAATCAGCAAGAGCTTATCAAATTATCCTCATTCCTGAAGCTTTCTCTATTTCTGGGGGCAGCACCAGCCAGAGAAAAATGATTACAATTTGAAGGGGTTTATGTATTTAAGTCTCATACTCCTGCAATCTGGGTACTTGCCTGTTTCCCTGAAGAATTACTAAATGCAATAATAAGAAGTAAGTTAGTATTAAAATTAAAGCAATTAATGCTTGATGATGATGTGAAGGTTGGAGAAAATGTTTGAAATGTTTCCACTCTTCTTGGAAAATTTTCTCACATTGTCATCTGAAGTTAGTCATAAATAAAGAAGAAATTATCTTTTCCTACTTTCAAACCATTCAAGGTTTCTGGACTCACAACAACTATTTCTCGGACTCGGCTATTTTCAGCCTTTCATGGCATGCCCAGGGTGCAGATGATTGTAGTAGAGCCATAAAACAGTATAGTGGTGCCTATAGTTAAACGCTTTATGTACCTCATCTAATCTAAAGCTTATTTTAGCATTCTGGTAGATCAGCAAGAGATTGGAACTCACAGTTACACAGTGTTCTGTCTATTTGGGAGTATATAAAATCAGTCTTATTTGTTCTTGCTTACCAGTTCAGAGCCTGCCCTAGAGTTATTGCATGTGTGCCTGTGGTGCTCAGCTGCGTCAGCAGGTGGCTGACAGGATACAGGCTTGTTTACACCCAGGGCTCTGCCCCATGGACCCTGGATGGTTGATGGTCTGACAGAAAAAAACTGGGCCCCCTGGGATGAACCCAGAGCCACAACAGAGCCTGGCAAAGCAACCTGTGGTGTATTCAATATGCCAAAAAAAAACAGTAATGGACCTCATTCCCAATGAATGGAGACTTTACTGCTGACCACTGAAGCAAATTGATGGACAATGGAAAGACAACTGACAAGTGACTTTCATATTGTGTTCATAATGATGTATATAAAATAATATAATAGACCTGTACGTACCCACAACTAACCTGAAGTTATTATCAATTTTGCTGTTCTGTCATACTGTATCATCTAAATTCACAAATTTTATACTAGGTAATTTTAAATCAAAACCTATATTTCAAGGGAATTTTGTGCTTGTTGCTTATTTTATTTTGTTTTAGAACCATAAATGGAAGGGCTGAGGGCTTGCTCATGTCTCAGTGCTGAAGCACATATATGCAGAGCTGAGGATTAAACCAGGGTCCATTATATGCAAGACCAGCACTTGAACTCCTGAACCTCTCTGGTCCCATATATCAAATTTTTTAGGAACTGGGCTAGTACCCAGAGTTTCATTAAAGTCTCTCTTTTCACTATACTTTTTCAAATGAAATAGGGATATCATCAAATAATATTAATTCCCAATACATATTTAAATTTTATAACTATTTTCATGATTGATTCCACGGCTCAAGTAAGGCCTACATATTTCTCTTGCTGCATATTTAATACTATTCTATTTTATTGTTAAGGTATCCATCTTTTTAAAATGTCATTGATTTTATCACACTTTCCAATATGGCTGACTTCTTGCCCTGTTTTCTCTATCTTCATTCTCTGTTCACTGTGTTTTCAATGCTACTAGGGTTTTAAGTAGACAAAACGGGAACATTTTTAAAAAGTTAATGTGTACACAAGTTAATGTGCATGCACATGATATTTTCACTTTAAATTTAAGATTGAGAAATTTAAGATAAATTTAAGATTTTACATAACTTTCCTAATTTTGTAGTTATGCATCTATTATGTTGACAATCTTGATTCTTAATCAAGAAAAATTTACATTAGATATTTGTATATATACATATGCATCTGTATATAAAACCACTTAAAACAGTATCAATATTACTGGTAATAAGACTATTGAATTTGATTTAAATATTATTTTTTGTAGTTTCCTAAGATTGCATACATCAGTAGCAAAATAAAATAATTTGCTTTATAATACTGCTGAAAGTAACTTTGTTTTTATTTATGGTACCCCCAGCTTAATAAGAAGTATAAATTATTTATTAAATAATTATTTTAATTTGATTTGGTTTTTAATATTTTAAATATTTAGAGTGACTTTAAAAGCAACTTACAAGTTAGCTACATTGTTTCCTTTCCTCTTCTTCCATTAACCCTCTCTAGTATTATACTTAATCATTTTTATTAGGTTTGGTTTATCCTTCCATTATTTCTGTGTATGTATGTATGTGTGTGTGTGTGTGTGCCATTTATATAGCTCCCTTAAGAAAACAAATGGCATGCTATATATTCTCTTCATTTCCCTATTCCTCCCAGGCATAAAATCAGGTAGGTTTAAGATATTTCCATCATCCCTGTAAAAATATTTTACATAGTCTTTTGGTACACTACTTCAATGTACCAATGAGAAAATCAATATGGTCTGTTGATACAGCCCATTACTATATAGTATATATGCATGCAGAGTTTTGTAATTACAAATATCACAATTCTATTTTATTACAAAGAAAAATTAATTGTGGGTTTGAGATATAGTACAGCATGTAGAGCATATGTCTTGCACTTTAGTTGACCTGGTTTTGATCCTTGGCATGTCCCTGAGCATACTCTTAGCTCTGCACCCAGAAATCACTTCTGGGTGCAGAGCTAAGAGTATGCCCTGATGCACAGCTAGGTGTGGCCCCCACAAACCAAAAAATCTATAAAACATAATAAAACATGTGCATATGTCATTTTACATTTTAACTGTCCAATTTTTAGAAAACTTCTGTAATGGTAATATAATTCATTCAATTTCTCTCTATCCCAACCTTTTCAAATATCTCTTTCTCAGAGAATGATTACCTATTACATTGGATGAACTTTTGTGGATTTCCACTTCAGAATATTGAATATCTGCAGAAAATACTTTCACACATCAAGCTTGCTATATTTTATCATTATTTTGGTCACATATTGAACTCCAAAATTCCCATAAAGTGTAACATGATCAACTCATCTACTACCATATTCTTTTGCCTTAAAATCATATCACAGAATTACTCCTCTTGAAACATAGTCAGATACAGTCACAGAGCTATTGACATGTGGCATAAGTCAGTATTATTATTAAGATGAAATATAACATCTCTGTTAGGCAAAACCCATCACGTTTTACATTATAAAGTATATCTGATAGACCCATCATTAAATTGATTATAAGATAAAAATATAATAAAAATACTTTCTGAATTAAATTTGGTCAAATTGAATTGATTCTTGTGAGCCATCAGTATATTCTGTTGAGTTCTTAGTTATGAGCAAACCTATCTTTCTAAAGCATAAGCATAGTTATTTTTCAATGTGTTTCTTATCAAACAAAAAATAACAAAGAATATGCAAAAATAATATCAATCACAACATAATCAGATGGGAATAGTAACATTTGAAGATATCTTCCCTACATTGTTGCACTGGTAATATAAAGACAAAAATATATTTCAAAATTCTATAAAACAGCATAGACACCATAGACACATAACCATGTACTTTTCATAGTGTCTATGGTGACCCAAATCAGAATTAGTATAATTAAAATAAAAACCAACATAATATGTTTTCCAGGCTCTGCTTATAGTCACTTTCTAGTTATGTGTAGTATACATGCCACTGAGCAAAAGAGATAGTAACAAGGATTACCAGATAATTGATAGGATTGAATTCTCTAATTATTAAAATATTATTACTGAGCATGTACTTTTCAATTTAATTGCTTACATAAAATTAAAACAAAAACAATAAAATGGCAATTTTAAAATCACAAAGAGATAGGTAAACGTTTTGGTAATTGATCTCTATATCGTTATTATAGATTCAAATTATGATCCTTCTGTCAGGCTTTTAACATACACTATGATTTCTAAAATAGTGAAAGAAGACAATACAGGGGGCACAGGGGTCTTCATAATTGAAGCCCCTTGTATTATCTTATTTCACTATTTTTTATAAAATATTAGCTGCCATCCTATATCTAACCATTTTACACTTATTTGCTACATAAGTATAATACATTTGTTTTTGGGTTACTTTTTATCGCAGATTTCCCTACCAGAACAATAGCTGTGTGCTTGTCACTTCATTGAATATGGACCCAAAATGATCACTTCCAAAGTTGTGATTGCAATCACTTGATTCTGTCAAGCCAGAAGTGAAAAGTTTTTGAATCTCATAACTTGGAGTCAAGTGGTCTTTCCAAATCAATTTTTTGCATTATGTTTAAGAAAACCACTATAGCATTCTCTAGCTCCTCAGGCTTCCAAATCTCCAATGTCAGTTCCTGAAATAACTAGAAAACCTGCCAGATCTGACCTTCTTTTAAACAACATATCTCTCTCTTTTCCAGAGAAAACTGTAAAGATCAAGTCACAGCTGCACGTAATACCTAATTAAACAAGTGTAAGAAAGCAGAGAAAGGTCAGGTTGTCAAAAATCATTGCTCTATCTTTACTGGATTGTATTTAAGGACTGATTGCAGCAAAGAAAATAACTCAATAAGGTGTATGAGACTGGAATAACAAATCAACTCAAGGGGCAGACTTCTGCCTGGCATATAATGAAAGATATTGAGATAAAAACCTAGGAAACAAACCAAGGGGAATGGAAATGAGAATATGTGGTGAGTAAAACAAACAGCTGCTATTAATATGGAAAAGAAATTATAATGGTAGGTTCAAAGTGAAATACAGTGCCAAATTACTAATGATAAATTTGACTTGATATTTTTTCAAGTCAAGGAATTAAAAGAGTAGGTGTGAGATAGATACTACAAGAAAAGGTGCACATTTCCCTATCAAGATAAAGTATTTTTACATGATGAAAATACATTACGCAGACATAGAGAATATTTGTAACTACTCATAATAATATAGATCTTCCTAGGTTGTGTATTATTTACCTAAAGGGACTTATAGACATATTGTTTTCCTTCTATCCCTCCCCTTAAAGATGAGCTAAAGTCTGATAAATCTTTAAATAGTTTACCCTAAAGAAACCAAAGTATGTAGGAAATGCTCCAAATTAGTAGCTTCTTCCTTTAAAAAGGAGGAGATGGAAACATTATTTTCATGTTCAAACCTATTTTTTGAAATATGTGGACATAGGCCCATGGGAAATTCTGTGGGATGTTAGTATTTGAGTGTAATTCTCAGTTCAGAACACTTTTATTTTTCAATTCTCTTTTGAATATGAGAGTTCCATGTAATCTGAAAGATGGTACTGTAGCCTCTGGGAATAAAATTTTATGTTTTGCTAAGGGAACTCTATTCTATATTTTGTGTATTGTTTAAAAAGACCTACCAACCCAAGATAGAAAATATACAATAGTATTAATAAGTAAAACAAATATATGTGTAATCAATGGAAGGAGATGATGAAAACATTGATTTATTCATTACGTTAGGGACTTTTTCTTTTTTGGTTTTTAGTAATCCCATTTAAGTATTTATTAACTACAGAATAATAGAATTTCTAACTTACAAGAACTGAAGAAAGCTAACTTTTATTACTGTAACAGATGAGAATTCTCCCTTTCTCTCTAAATCCTCAGAATGGCAGGGGTGCCATCTTGCCATGAATTACTGACAATGCATTTAAATAGTGCACCATTGCAAGTATAATTGCAATTTGTTGTAATTTCTGCTTAAATTCCTCCCTGACACAGTTGATTTATTTTGCAAATCAGTGCATCTAGAGGGTGTTCTATGTCGCATTATGGGCCTTTGATATAGAACCTTTGTTTTATAACAGAGAAAATAATTAGCTTTTGGATAAGCTTGAGTTGTGATGTCAGGCGCTATCCGCAGTGCTGAAAGAAGTTATTAGCGCTAAGCTAATGAAGGCACTCAGCCAGGCTCCGCCACCTTACTAATTTGTCTCTTTGGGATTTCAGTAAAATTAAAAATGAGATAAGCACAAAATGGGATGCGCTTTGCAGAAAAAAACTGGTAAACTTGTTTATGGAATCTATCAAGACTTCAGAGAAAGCCAAACTTAAGGAAACACAATTTCATTTACCAAATGCAGCCTGCCCTCTGAACATTATTACCCTTAGTGTTGGTGATGACCTTTTTAAGCCACATATTAACTAACTTTAAGATATCCCTTGATATCTTAAGGTATATCAAGGATTTTCTGAAATCTAGTTTATTTCCTGCTTCTTTTGATCTTTGATGTGTCAGAATTTGTTTGATTGCAACTAGTAGCGTGTGTAACTTGATGCTGGTTAGAAGAGTATTTAGACTTAACTATAAGCAAAATCATCACCAGCTGGCTATTTTATTATAAAGTAGCACTCAGATATACAACAGTAATCACAAAGCTGTAATATTGGGAAAAAATCAAGTTAAATTGACCTTCATGAATAACAAGTAAGGGTTCCATTTCACTTCATTTCTGTTCAGTTTAAAACCAGCATTAGCTTTTGTGGCACATAATCTTTCATTGTTTGCTGAACACAGCTCTATTAGAATGATTCATAGTCTTTAATATTAGTGATTATGACCCATTTCAATTACACAGTGTGTTATATAGTTTGTTGTGTTACTCTCCATATCTCCATGATTTGGCTCTGCTGGAGAAGATTAAATGCTAACATGGATGAGAAGTTGGGGAGTTCTTTGGGTGGGATGGAACCCCTATAAATACTAAATGTTAATGTGTAGAAATATCATTTATAAGTAATTTTTTCAAATTTGCAAGTCATAAAAATGAAATTATACCATCTTATCATGTTTTTAACACTGCTTTATTGCTACTTCTATCTTAATATATACTCAATATATAATGAGTTCATGTATGTTAAATATACATTGCATATATATTAATCATGAACAAATTCATGGAAATAGGGGCTGGAGGAAAGCATAGCGTTTAATGCATACACTGCATGCTTCTTAAATGTTCATGCATTTCACTCCCACAAATGTTTGCAAGGGCACTGTTAAAGACCATGAAGTGCTGTGAGATGTGGATCTGAAGGCCACAGAACCACTGTGGTAGTCAGGTATAGTCCTGACCTCAAAGGGCATGAGAATCACTACAATGGCAGGCCCTAACATAGAAACACCAGCTACCAAGAAAGGTTCCCTCAAATTTGAATAATTTACATATATAATATATTTTAACATATACATTAAATAATTCAATAAAAGTTCATAACCATGAAATCACTCTAATGATCAAATACACCCTTCCATCAACCACACATATTATTTTATATTATTTTTCACTCAATTTGTTTTATTATTCCATGGAAATTTGTGATTGTTTTATAACTTTATATTAATTAAAAATAATGCTACCCTCTGTGTCTGATCTGTGAGACTCATTCAAATTGTTGCATTTTGTTTATACACGTCATATATACTGTAATTTGATAGCACATTCATTGATGATAGATATTGGTGTCTTTTGTCTTTATGATCATTTTTAATATATAAGCATACATACTTTCACACTTTCTACATAGGAGTATATGTTTTCATTTTCCATTTACAAATATATAGCATTCTGATTGCTGAAGGCATGGTGAAAATAAGTTTACTGTATGAGAAATTACCAAATGTCTGCTAAAGTATCATTTTTCCCTTCCTCCTTTCCTTTCATTGCACTGCCATCAATGGATATTGTGTACATGCTTGATTGTGATTTTTACCTTTTTGTTTAACTGTAGATGATTACATATCTAGTTGCAATATTTTCATACATTCTCACTGCCTAATGGCAGTGATGACAAATTTTTAGATTAGGTTCTATCTAGGGATCAAATACTTGAGTCAAAGCTCAGGTACAGAGATTAATAAATCTATCCGTGTGAAAGGGATTATATACTGCATTGTGTAACCAAGGGTCAAGAAAGCAATGCTGACTATATTATGTTTATGTTTGTATCTGTGGGCAACATGAGAATAAAGCTCATAGCCTCATACATAGAAAGGCATTTTTTGGTACTGAACTATCATGATCAAGTGTCCAAACATCTGTTTTTTAAATATGGGGGTTTTAGGCCGCATCTAAAACCTGACTTGCACTGAAGGAGAGAGCGGCATGGAGCGCCTTCAAGAGTATCAAAGAAAAAGCTAAAGGACAGAGAACCCCGGCTCCAGGCACATCATTTTGTCTCCACCATTCTCCTTGCATTAACATACACCTCAGAGACCTGGACCCTACAAAAGCATGATGAGAATGCTATTCAGGTATTCCAAGAAGACTCGAAGAGCTATGCTTGAAATATCACGCCTTACACAGGTGATAAAGGTCTCCGAAGTTCCGACCTTTGTCGACTATCCAGAGTCAGGGACACAGTCTTGTTTGCCAAGAGTCAAAAATCAGATAGGCTGAACATGTAATGCGACTTGGAGACAACCACTGGGCTAAAGCCATTACTGACTAGATCCCATGGGACGTCAAAAGAGCATGTGGCCGCCCACCTACAAGATGGTTAGACTCTTCATCAAGACCCTGAACGAATGGTTTAAGGCTCTTTGTATTCCTGAAACAAGTAGATGACATTGGGCTACACTGGCACATGATAGGATCAAGCGGTAATATTACTGGCACCCGCTCTAGCAAATTGACGAAGAATGGGATGTCAAGTGATCAAGTAATCAGTGATCAAGGCCACATCTGGTAGTCCTCAGAGCCCCAATTCCTGGCTCTGAGCTCCGAAATCCCTTTGGAAGATTCAGGAGACCAGATGGGTTACAAATAATCAAGCAAATCCAGTTCAGCAACTTGTAAATCAAGTACCCTACCATAGTATTATATCTGTGGCCCCAAAATCCATTTTTGATAATTTATATGGTTTTACATGATATATCTACAGCTCATGTATCATGATTAAGACCTGGCATCACAAGAATTTTTAATTTTTAGTTATTCATTGAGTGTTTTGATATTTCTGTGATTTTAAATTAGTTTCTCTAATAAATAAAGTTATTAAAATTTTGATGTCCTTATGAACTGTTATATTACCTTCATTGCAAAACCTATGTTGCAATATTTTTCTTACCTTGAGATTGTTTTTTTTTTTTTTTTGCATTTTTGGGTCACACCCGGCAATGCTCAGGGGTTACTCCTGGCTCTGCACTCAGGAATTACTCCTGGCGGTGCTCAGGGACCATATGGGATGCTGGGAATCAAACCCGGGCCACCAGGGGACGGCCACGAGCAAGGCAAACGCCCTCCGCTGTTCTGTTGCTCCGGCCCCGATTGTTTTATTCTTGTTACTGAAAATGTTATTCATATTTATTCTAGGTTAAGTAACTTGAAAATTATCCACTTGATCACTTGATCACTTGAATCCCGTTATTCATCCATTTGCTCGAAGGGAGCCAGAAACATTTCCATTGGACCCCATCAGGTGCCAATGTAGCCCAATGGCATCTGGTTGATTCAGGAATATGAAGAGCCTCAAACCGTTTCCTTCAGGGTCTTGACAAGGAAGACTGACCATCTTGTAGGTAGTCGGTCACGTGATCTTTTGACATCCCAGGGGATTCAGTCAGTAACAGCTCTAGTCCAGTGGTTGTCTCCAAATCGCATTACATGTCCAGCCCATCTGATTTTTCGATGCCTTGGCAAATAAGACAGCATCCCTGACTCTGGAATAGTGATGGAGGTCAGAACTCGGATTCCTTCTACTCTCCCTTGATTGAGGCGTGATATTCCAAGCATATCTCTTTTGATTCCTCTCTGGGAGGCCCGAATAGCATTCTCATCCTGCTTTCCTAGGGTCTAGGGTCTCTGAGGTGTATGTTAATGCAGGGAGAACAGTGGAGTCAAGAGATGTGCCTGGGCCGGAGGTTCTTTGTCGCACAGCTATTTCTTCGCGATGCCGTTGAAGGCATTCCATGCCACTCTCTTCCTCCTGCACAGCTCAGGTTTTAGGTTGTTCATCATGTTGATTTCTCGCCTTAGGTAACATAACTGCTGCATTCAGAGATGTTTGTTCCATTGAGAGTGAATGGGACCTCTGGAACTAGTTCATTTCATAAACATAGTTTTCTTTTAATTCAGCTCTGGACCTATCTTTTCCCACATTCCCCGGTGCGAAGTCAGCCAGCATTTGTGACACTTGCAAATGTTTAGTGTTATTATGACGATGTAAGTAATCAACGCGGAAGCCGGAGTGGTCTTGTTACCGACCATCTATCGCTTCCCCTCCCATTCCTTCCCATTCTAGTTGTCCCATGTTGTTCTCAAGGGTGGCGCTGAACAGTTTTTGGTGAAATAGGTATCGCACCCTGTAGAGACACCCTCATTTTGACATCAGCCAGTCACTTCTTTTGTAGAATGGTGAGATCCTGTTGGTGAATCCAAATAGTGTTCATGAAGGATCTTGATGTATTGGGTTTTGAATACCCCCATTTGGCTGAGGCTTTGATACTACTTAGTCTCCACAGGAGATCAAAGGCTTTCTTTATCAATGAGACAAGTGAGACAGAGCAGCATCTTGTACTCCTGGAACCTCAATAAGCTTGGAGTTACTGTGTGGACAGTTCGATTAGTGCTGAATCCTTTCCGGAAGCCTGCATGTTAAATTGGTTGTCCTTCATCTAGTGTTCTGCTAATCCTGTTCAGGATGACTTGTGTAAACAGCTTGTAGATGACAGACAACTACGCAGATGGGAGGCGATAGTTGCCAATAATAGTGAATGTCTCCACGCCTTGAAAGTAGAACTTGTCCTGCTGGTTTTTCCATTTAGGGAGGGCACCTTGCGTTAGCACTGGGTAGCGTGTGAAGAGCCGAGGCTGGGAAGTGTACTGATGGTACTGACGGCAAGATTCTTCCAGTGTTCGGGTCTGACTTTGGCCAGGCCTGGTATTTATTCCCCTGCTACCTGACGAGATGGCATGTCGGTTTTCAGAAGGGAGAACGTTAGGGTAATATCCATCCTTTGGAATTTGGTTTGTGGACAGGTGGATGTGGCTATCAAAGAGATTTGAGTAGAAGTCATGGATAATCTTCTCTGTGCCTTTCTAGAAGATGTGATAGATCCATCAAGGTGTTGGAGGGCTGTCATCTTGGTACTATAGTTGACAAGGACAGGCAGGCAGTGAATGCTTTCCCTGGCTTCTGCCTCATCTTCCATTATTTCTGCTCTTCAATCTTTGAAGTCTTCTTTTATCACTTCTCTGCACTGTTTGTAAGCTTGGCCGTTATCATTTCATCTCCTGAGGGCTTGCACCTTGCCACCATGGTAGATGGCTCAAGAGTTTCCGGACGACAAGCCTCCTTTTGTGTCTCTCACTCTCGGCATTCTTACCGCACAATCATGGAGTGCTGAATGAGTCTGTTGTATTCTTCATCGTTTTGTCAATGATGGTATCTTTCCATGTTAACTGCAATGGTACTTAAAGAGTTCCCAGTTGGTGAGTAGTTCTGGGATTTCTCTTCTTAAACTTTGCAGCCTTTTCTCCCCATTGTGGGAAGTAGAATTTTGCATGTAGGAGGCGGTGGTACGATCCAGTTTGGAATTTGGGGATGGCCCAACATCATCGAGACAAAACTGTCGATTGAAGATGATAATGATCCCAATTTCATTGTGGAACTGTCACTTAGGAAATTCCCATGTCCAACGTTTTGCTTCAGCCGCTGGAACTGTGAGTTCCC
>JAJIBD010029155.1:0-20611 GCA_021461705.1 Cryptotis parvus
GAACTCATTTGAAAATTACAGTGTAAGTAAGGAAGTTTTAGGATCCTATTTGATATAAGTTGACAAATAAATGAATTAGATGATCTTGGATCATCTTTCAGCCCAAATAGCCCTTCACCCTATTTTTAAGTCATTGACCCAGTTTCCAAGCATAAGTTATTTTATGTGTAGAAATCCTTGTAAAGTCAAAGAAGTCAGTGTACTTCTCATGTAGATTGATTGATGAAATTGAAGGAATTGACCAGTGTGTGTGTGGATGGATGTTAGGTAAGACAGAGAAGGGGTGAGTGTAACAATAATTGTTGGAAATGCTAATGCTAGACCAGAACTGAGTATTGAAACTTATCTAGGCTTTGCGCCATCCCTCAATAGGGATGTATTCCTTTATTGTATTCCTTTTCTTCATTTTGATTAGTACTATGTAAGCACTAGAACTGAAGATATGAGTATAACAGAAAATGGCTAAATAACTTTCAATAACATAGTTGCAAACACAGTGGTGAAAAGGAAAATAGAGAGAGAGTTGGAGGGAGGGAGAGAGAGAGAAGAGAAAAGAAAAAATGTTTGCCTTAGATGCAGGCTTAGGGGAAGGGAGAAGGGGGAGGCAGGGAGGGAAACTGAGTGCATTGGTGGTGAGAAATGTGCATTCATCAAGAAATGGGTGTTGGAATATTATATGACTAAAACCTACCATGAATAGCACTGTAACTGTGATTATTGAATTATTTGTGATTAATTGTAGCTGTGATGTATTGAATTTCATAGTGATTCAGTAAAAAGAAAACAAAAAGAAAGAAAATGGTAGGCATTGTCTCAGTTGATCTCCAGTCAGACTTCCGGTGGCAATATCTGACACTGGCATCAGCTTCTGCTCCTATTTCTTAGTCTCTTGCTTCCAGAGAGCATGCACCATGTTAAATGTTCACTGGTTATTTGTGAAGCCCGAGTGCTCAACATGCTGCACCTTGTTCCTTAATACCTGTAAGAACTTGCACTGAAGTCTGCCCAAGTCACTGGAATCCACCAGACACACTCCTCAGTGTACACCCAGTTCACAGTTTTGCTGCTCCAGCAGTTGGCAGTACTCATTAGGGATATTTTCTTCACTCTTTTAGTGCATTATTTTTCCAACCAGCTATACTGAATGTGTTTTACATCCGTCCACTGAGTTTTCAATTTCAGTTTTTTTGTCTTTTAGCACTTACCCTTAACTCCATTTCATAGAATCAGCATTGTATCCACCAGTTTCTCTATTTTCTTTTCTTGAGCATATTAAAACTATTTTTAATGCTGGAGCTCTGTAGATAAACTATTGCTTATTGTTCTTACTTTTAATCACATTATCTTATTTCCTCATGTGAAAATGTTTTGTTAATCTGTAGAGTAGAGTAAAAACATGACAATGAGTTTAAAATTAAAAAATATGTAAAAATGTGAGTAACTAGTGACTCAAAGTTACATGATTTTTTGTCAAAAAATATTGTTTTGCTTCTCTCTTAGCTAGAGATAGTCATGATCTCTCATCTCTGTGATCTTCTTTGAAGATTTCAAGGAATAGGTGATCAAGCTCCCGTAAAATTAGGTCTTTATTTATCTGACAGTTGAAATTATAATTGGTGATTTTTTTATGGGTTTTTTTTAAGGGACAGTTCTGAACTTCAAGTGTTATGTTCTGTTCAGTCATTGGGATTCCAACTCTTTCAGTTCATAAACATTTCCAATGTAGAATGGTCTTAAGTACTAGCTTCATCTCTATTTTCCTTTTGCTTTTGTTTTTCTTGCAGAGTGAGACAAATTGATAATTTGTTGTTTAGTGAACTTTTCAATATGATCAAGATATGAATTTAATATTTTTCTGGGTTTTAAAATATTTGGTCTTAAGAATGCTTGACTTTAATTATTTAGCCAATCCTACAAGCTACAGATTTATTTTTGTTATAGTATGGTATTGTTATGTGACATCTGACACTCAGTTTCTCAAAAAATATTATAAAAGTTCTTACCTCCTATAATGTTTTAAAAAATGAAAGGGAAATTTAAAATCAAATAAAAGCACACACATTTGGTTTCCTGCCCAACAGACATCCATAGTCCCGTAAATAAAATCTTGCACCAATGAATTCTACCTCAGAGGATAGTATTTTGATCAATTTAACACAAATAGAATGATTTTATTTTCCATATTTTCAGGTTTTATTTATGGGAAGGCAGAAATATTTTGGAAACAGGTATTATTTATTCTCACTGTCAACATTGAAGGAATGTTAGCCTTCATGTTTAAATATGTTATTTATTTTTTTTTCTTTCTGAAATACTATTTAGGGGGATAAGATAGGTACAAAAGTTGTTGCACCTGACTTGTGATATTATTAGAGAAGTCACAATCTAGGAATACTTATAGAGCAGGAAACTAGGGAGAAATAATCATGGTCACTATCTATCACTATCTTCCCGTTCATCATCTATTTGCTAGAGCGGACACCAGTAATATCTCCATATGCTGTCTCAAGTTAGTAGAACCCAAAGACATCTGCTTGCTCCAGGAACATAAAGAGCCTCAAACCATTATATTAGGTCATGGGAATGACCCTAATATAAATGTTACTGGTATTTGGCATATCAAATATGACATGAGCAGCTTGCCAGGCTTGCTATGCGGGTGGCATACTCTTGCAGTCACCTCTAAATAAAGCAATTATTGATGAACCAGCGCGCCGCTAGTGCAGCCGCACAAGCCGGGCTATGATAGTCTGGTCTGCTGGGTGGAGTTGGGACGAGAGGGAAGTCCGGATGTGGAAAATGGCGGCCTCCATGGAGTAGGGGGATGTCGTCTGGCTAGTTGTGAGGCTCTGCTAAGGGTGGCAGGCCAGGGCTAGAACCCGCCATGCCTCCTGGGCGCCTCATGAGTGGCTGGGCACAGAGAGAGAGCAAGTAGCAGTTCTGCCCCATGTCTGCGAGGTGATGTCAATCATGGTGATGATGTTAAACTGCTAAATCAACTTTTTTGTTTCATGTTGGTAATTCTATTCTGTTTATTTTGAAACAAAATTTTTTTAATTGAGTCACTGTGATATACACAGTTACAAATTTGTTCTTGATTGACTTTCAGTCGTACATGTTCCAACATCCATCCCTTCACCAGTGTATATTTCCAACCACCAGTGTTCCCAGTTTCCCTCCTGCCTCACCTCACCCCCCCACACCCGACCTCTGTGCAGACTCTGACTCTCTCTTCCTTTTTCTCTCTCATTTTCCTTTTTTTTTTTTAGGCACTGGGGTGTGTAATACATTTACAAAAACCTGTCACATATTTTACTTTCCCTCCTTTCAGCACTCAACTCAGTTCTTGTTCAGAGTGATCATTTTCAACTACCACTGTCACAGTGGTCCCTTCTCTGTCCTAACTTCAGTCCCTCTGATTCCTATAACTCTGAATTTCATTTTATATGATATTATAATAATATAATGTTATTATATATGCTATTATTATATAATATAATATAATATAATATAATATAATATAATATAATATAATATAATATAATATAATATAATATAATATAATATAATATAATATAATATAATATAATACAATACAATATAATATAACATAATATAATACTATTATATATATTATTGGACTGTTTTGTCCATAATGCATTATGGGCAAAGACAGTCCAGAGAATGGGAAAGTATATTCACCCAATACCCATCTGATAAGCGGTTAATATCCAGGATATATCAGGCACTGGTAGAACTTTACAAGAAGAAATCAGTCAGCCCCATCAAAAAATGGGGAGAAGAAATGAACAGAAACTTCGACAAGGAAGAAATGTAAATGGGCAAAGGCATATGACAAAATGCTCATCATTAGTCATCAGAGAGATGCAAATCAACACAACAATGAGATATCATCTAACACCACAGAGACTGGCAAATATCCAAAAGAGCAAGAACAACAAGTGCTGGTGTGGATGCAGGGAAAAGGGACTCTCATTCATTGTTGGTGGGAATGTCGACTGGTACAGCCTTTTTGGAAAACAATATGGACATTCCTCCAAAGACTAAATTGAACTCCCATTTGACCCATCCATACCACTCCTGGGAATATACCCTGGGAAGCCAAAACATGCAGCAGAAATGCCATACATACTTTTATATTCATAGCAGCATTATTCACAATAGCCAGAATCTGGAAACAACCAGAGTGCCCGAAAATTGATGACTGGATAAAGAAACTGTGGTACATCTACACAATAGAATACTATGCAGTTGTTAGGAAAAATGAAGTGATGAAATTTGCCTATAAATGGATGGACATGGAGAGGATCATGTTGAGTGAAATTATCCAGAAGGAGAGAGACAGATATAGAATGACTGCATTTATTTGCATGACATAATTATATATACATATATATGTATACATATGCATATATACATATTATGATGCCAATATCCAAGGTCAGGTGAAACTTGGATCAGAAGGTCTTGTCAAAGGTTGAAATTACCACAAACATGTGGGAGCAGAGGTTAGGTAAGAGAAGGGAAAAGTATGCCAATAATTGTTGAAAGTCTGTTACCACATAGAAGTTAGCGTTAAATACAGGCAAAAAGATAACATGATAACCTCTAAATAAATGTATTACAATCCACAATATGTAAGAGAAGGAGAGCAGAGAAGAGAGAGAGAGAGAGAGAAAAGAGATGGAGAACCTGCCATGGAGGTAGGCTAGGGAGGGGGTGGGGGGAGGGAATTTGGGACATTGGGGTGGGAAATGGGCACTAATGGTAGGATGGGTGTTGGAACACTGCATGACCGAAATCTAAAAATGAACATTTTTTGTAATTGTTAAAAAAAGATAAAAAAATTTTAAAAACCAAAAATCATATATATGAAAATTCTACCTAAAAATGAATTTATTTTATATAGGAGATTATAATTCCTTGTTATTATCACTTTTAACCTGGACATTATATTTGACACAAAATATGTTTAAATCGATATAGTGAGCTTCCTTAATTGAATTTTAATGTTGTATGTACTACTACTTCTCAATGCCAATATCCCAATTTGTACTAATGTTTTATGGCAAAAATTTTGATAGTTTTGTTTCCAGAAACAAATCTACCTTTGTTACTTCAGGACTTATTAAAAATTATTTTTTTTTGTCCAGTTTATTTCTGTCTCCAATGCTAAAACTGTCAGCTTAGCGTTCCCTGGGTCGAGTCACATTATAATTATGTCAAACCATGGCCAATGCCGTCTTTCTGTGTCAAGTAGGTTTTACTTTTACTTCCAGATGAATATTTCCATCCTTCCTAATATGTTTCAAAGAGACAGAGCTGTTTTTATCCTGAAACCTTATGAACTTTAATGAATAACCAACCTAGTTTCTTCCAACATTAAAGCACAAGAAAGTACATGATTCTGAATCTGAGAACATTCTCAAAGTTTTTCTGATGTGCTTTTGTGACAAATAATGAAGAGAAGCATTAAATATATACAATTGCATGACAGGTAGAATTCCACTGTGTGGTAATTCATTTATTCACATGTATTATATGAAGCCTGACATCTTTAAAATGATTTTCTAAAAGTAAGCATGAGCCAAGCCAAGGTGCCTTCTACTCATGAGTGTTTTACTCAGAGGAATAAGGTCAGAGTGTGAGATAGAGCTGGGATGAGCAGCAGCTGCAATTCTGCGATTCTTTCACTTGTAGAGTGAGCAAACTCTGCATTCTCCTCCAAGTAGACTTTGTGCACTGGTTTTAAGCAGTGTAAGGGGCCCCCTTGTTGACCCCATGATGTAGCCCTGGGGAGAACTCAAGATATAGATGGTGTCTGCTGGCACTAGCTCATACACACCAGGGACAATTTAGTTCAATATGTTTAGAGAATGTTCCTGAAATTATCTTGTTAAAAATCTGTCATCCTCCCTCTGGGCTGACAGTTGATAAAGAATTTAATGAATATGCATTTTTGATAGTCAGGCAACCCCTTCTTCATTTGGTGGATTTGTCCTTCATCAGATGAAGTCTGGACAAAGGAGCCCTTGTCATCATTTTGTGCTATTGGCTAGAGAAATTATCTGAATCAAAAATTCCAGCCCTGTCTATATTGGCCATAAAGTTGGATCTTACAGAGTAGAGGAGAGGAAGCTGACTTCATTTGGAGAGACTACTAGGATCACAGCACTGGCTTTAAGCAACTTTATTGAGTACATAGCTTATTCTCATAAACATAATAGTATCTACTTAATATCCAATGCAGAACTCCATATTTGCCTTGATCTACTACTCTCTAAGTACTATTTCATTCTGGGACTACTCTATTGTGTTACCAGGAAATTACAGGAATAATAACTCCATAATTTGCATCATAAAATGCAGAATTTACATTTGAAATATCCCATATCCCATTTCCCAGCAAGTACTACTGATTCTGCTTTTTGAGATTTACCCAAAATTTAACTGCTGTCTGTCTAGTCTCAGAAACGAATTCTGCTTTGATCATCTTAAAAAAGTATCCTAAATTGTCTTTTTTCCATTCTTAGCCCATTTAAAACATTTTTTTGGAGGAGAATATTTGTCCTAAACATTCAAGTCAGTGGATTTAAAAATTAGGATAATATGGGCCTGTCGGGTCTCCAACAGTATTGGGATTTGTCAGATTCCCTAGCCATGTTCTGGCGGATGCACAAAGAAGCATGGGCACCAGTCTAGAAAATCCAAGGCTTTAAGTCCACACACTCCTACGCCAACTCACTCCACACAAACACTATGCATTGAACCCCAAACTGCTAAAGATCAATTCTATACAGAGGTTGGGGGCAGGGCATTACCAAAAGGTCAAAGGCTCTTTTTTCCCAAAACAGGGGAGGTAAGACCAGGTGCAAAATCCACAGGCCGCGCCCCTGCTTCTGTGGGCTATAGGTATAGTGTTGTTTTTATCTCCTTGGCCAGTAAACAATCATTTCAATAATATTTCTAATCATTCTTGTATAAGCATAGTAAGAAAGATAGGCATTTATATACACTTAGGATTAAATTCATAGGGTGAACTTTCCTGGTGAGATCACATCATCTCGACTCAGACAACTTTCCTCTAGCTAGATTGATCATATTTAATGCCCTCAGGGTCCTTTCACCAAAAAAACTCAGAATTCAAGGCAGCAGTCCTAAGTGCTCTGCTCTGGCTGCATGCAATCCACAGTTTATCTTAGGCCAGAATAGAGCTGTTCCGATGTTGCACTAAAAATTTGACCCTAGCAGGACATATTCTATGGTCTTGCAATCTAAACATTAGTTGTCCCACTTTTGAATCCTTGATGATCTCTTTTGCTGGTTCCATCCAGTCCCATGATGGGACCCTCTTTTTGGGGATGTGAGGAGTTAGAATAAATATAAAATAGAATAAGCATACTGAGGCTTACAGTTAAGAAATATGGTGAAAGCTCAGTAGCAATTAAGTCAGAGTTGATTAACTTAAAATGTACCACCTTGACCATCTTCCTGTGTCTATACAAAAAAAGTCCCTTAGCATAAGCATATGCAAAAGCTTATAGGAAGGAGAAAAACAATCCCTCATTAACAATACAAAACTCCAGGGCAAGCAAGTACAGTAAATAATTCAACAGAATTAAAGCTAACCTTAAGCTCATCTCTTGCTATTATTTTTTTTTTAAGTAAAACCGATTTTATTATGGAAATTTTTAGGAAGGGAAGGAGGAGGGGTGGAAAATGAGAGAGAGAGTACACATCTCAAGAGGGGAGATGAGGCAACACATGTGCTCTGTAGCATATGTGCTCAGCCACGTGGGCTCAGGCGGCACATGGGCTCAGGCAGCATATGCGCTCAGGCAGCATGTGCACGATTTCTGCTATTCTTCCTCATTTACTCAGCTGCCACTTCATTGGCTCTTTGGGTGATGTAGGTAAGCTGACTTCTAGGGCACTTGGATTTGTTCTCTTTTTGTAGAAAATCTTTCTTTCATTATATGTTTACTAATAGGACAAACACAAGGAATGAAGAAGAGACTGTTACCTTTCAGTTTTTTTACATAAAACTTTACTTGAATTAGAGCCACACCCACTGCTTTACAAACTGCTTCTGGCACTCTTGAGTTATAAGTGCAAAAACTATGTCTGTAGGTCTAAAAAAAAGAGTTACTGTTTGGTCCTTTTAAGAAAATATTTGTTCAAGAAATGAAGTGTGTGTGCTTTGCATCCTTGAGAACACTTGATCCCTGGCATGATGAGACTGATGCAGGCGAGGCATAAGCAGCGGCTGCTGGTCTCTGTTCAGTCGCGATTCCCAGGTTTTTCAACATTTTCAAGAATGAAAACATTGAATAATAAAGATGCCTCAGACTCAGAATTAGAAAGTAGAAAAGTTTATTGGAGAGTAGAGGAGAAAGGAAAGGAACTCCCCCCTTGGGGAGGAACTTAGTATAGGACTAAGTTAAAGTAAGTGATTTTGTGTAGGCTATTTTTAAAGGCCTCCTGCATTATTACCAACCAAGTATTACAGAGAATGCCAGGAATCTTCAGGGTGGCCTGGCTGCTTTGGGTCTTTCTGGCTATCTGCCTCAGGTATTGTTTATTATCTTGGTCTGTGACTCTTGGTTCCAAAGAGAATTGTATGATCCTGGGGAAGCCAGGAATGCAAAGATAGGGCCTTAGGATGAGGCGGGGTAGGTCAATGGGGGAACTGGAACTGCTGGCAAGGAGAAACTGTGGGCTTCTCTCAGGTTGGCAAAAGGGAAACTTAGGCTTCCTGCTTCCAAGACCTTGAGGGCCACTGGTAGAAACCCTCAAGCACAGAACTGGAATAGCCCTAGTTCATACCTAGTTCATACCTAGTGGGCATGACACACATACACAATATAAAAAGAAAATAAAAATAAAAAGGAAATAAAGAATGGAGGAAAGAAATTAAGTAAAAAAATAAAAATAATGTGAAGAAAGAGAATTAGAAAAGGAAGGAAGGAAGGAAAAATAAGATAGGGAAGGGAGAGAGGAAGAAAATAAAAACATTTTACATATGCCTTTCTGCCACTTGAATTTCTTCTTTGAGCAAGTTTCTGTTCATTTTTTTCTCCCAGTCTTTGATGGGGTTGAATGTTTTCTTCTTGTCAAGTTCTACCAGTGCCTTATAGAGCTTGGATCTCAACCTCTTATCAGATGGGCGTTGGTGAATATTCTTTTCCAATCAGTAGGCTGTCTTTGCATCTTGGTGACCCTTTCTTTTGAGGTGAAGAAGATTATTAGTTTTATGTAGTCCCATTTGTTTATTTTTGCTTTACTTGCTCTGTCAGTTGTGTTTAATCTTTAAAAATGCCTTTAGCGGGCCAGAGCGATAGCCCAAGTGGGTAGGGCATTTGCCGGCCCATGCTGGCCCGGTTCAATCCTGGCATCTCATATGGTCCCCCAAGCACAGCCAGGAGTAATTCCTGAGTGCAGAGCCAGGAGAAACCCCTGAGCATTGATGGGTGTGACCCAAAAAAGCAAAAAAAAAAAAAAAAAAATGCCTTTAGTTTCAACTGTTAGGGATTTGTCTATGTTTTCTTTTGAGTATCTTATAGATTCAGATCTGATTTTGACATCTTTAATCCATTTTGATCTGTGTTTTGTTCATGGCATTAGAAAGAGGAATAGGTTTGTAATCGTCTATCTCATGGTGATATAATAAAGAGAAAAATAAACTATACTTCTTGTGCGCTCCAAAATTTTTACAATAGAGATCTCCCACACTTCTGCCATATTTTTTGTTTCTGTTTTTGGCTGGGGATATAACCTAGGCTTCCAGAATGCAAAATATTCACTCAGACCTTGAGTTAGCTCTGAATCCTATGATGCACTGTCTTCCTTTTCCCCAAGGTATATATTTCCAAGGGACATTTGTATAGCAAACACTCTTGAGAAGACAGTGTCTCTGCTAGAGAGAGAGGAAAAGACGTTTGCAGACTACAGCCCAAAGTGTTATCCAATGGTGGGTAGGAATACAGGAACCCACAGGAGGAAAATTCGTGGCTTTAGCTGCCAATCTTGTTCTCAGCAACAGTTTATTTTGACCAGTTGCTTTGTGCTTCTTCAACATCATGAAGCTGTGGGAAGCAAATGCTAGCTCAAACAATTCTTGACAATGACTAACTTAAAATGGTATGTTGGAGCCAAAGATTCAGTACAAGAGTTAATGCATTGCCTGCATGTGGCCCAACCCTGTTTTGATCTCCTGGAATGATTGCTGAGCACAGAGTCAGGAGTAAGCCCTGAACATCGTTGGCTATGGCTCCCAGACAACAACAGGAAAATTAATGATACTGGGTGGTAAATTCTTATCCCCTTGATGTTGAAATGACAGATATTTGGTAAAAGAAGCATTTTAAAAGACAAAAATAAAAAAAGACAAAAAATATAGGAAAGCTGGTGAGCTAAAAAATGAGCAAAAATAGATGGAACTTGCTCCTGGGGAATGTAGGAAAAGTGGATCTGTTGGACACAAGGAATTTTCATAGAAAGTAATAGCTCTAGAAAGGAGAGACCATTTATTCTAGTTAAACTTGACAATAAAAAGATAGGTAGGGGGCTGGACCAATAGCACTGCGGGTAGGGCTGATCCAGGTTCGATTCCTGGCATCACATATGGTCACCCACACACCGCCAGGAGTAATTTCTGAGTGAAGAGCCAGGAGAACCTCTGAGCATCTCCAGGTGTGACTCAAAAAGCAAAAAATAAATAATAATAAATAAATACAAGATAGGTGTATCACATATTGATTTGGGCCATGAGGTGGGTGGTTGACCACACTCAGCTGTGCTCAACTTACTTCGGCTCTTTGCCCGAGAACCATACGCAGAGTCAGAGATTAGGCCAGCATTGGGTAAGTACAAGACAAGCATCTCAACCACTGCATCAGTACATGTTGACCCTGAACTAATTATTGAATTGGAAGTAAGTTTACAGTAAACATGTAGCAAAAGAAAGTTGTATCAGCAAGGGAATAAAAGAACAGGAATAGAGAGACTATTGATTGCTGTGAATGACATTTTGAGTTTATTTTATATGCACTGTCCCATATGCATTGCTTTATTTTATCCTTATAAAATAAAGGGATATCCTTTATTTTATCCTTCTTAAAAGTAGAAAATAAAGATAAACGATCTTTTAGAAAGGTGAGTTTGACCAATGTGAAATTTGCATAGATTTTAGAATGGAGAGGTTATTTAAGCGGCATTTACAAGGTGCTTAGTCAACCATTAACTATTGATAACAGGTTAAAGAACTAAAAAACTTAAAAAATGAACAAAAAAGTTTTTTTGTGTATATATAATAAACTTTGAGAAAAGACACATTATTAATAGCGTGATGTCCTCTGTTTACTCCTTTCTAGGTAACCTCCTTTCCTCATCCCTACTGTCCTTCTGCTGCTGAGTAAGCATGGCAATATTTATGTATTTATAAATTCCATGATTTGAAAAAATTGACTTCATTAAATTATTTTACTAACCATTATACTGTTAGAATGTTTGAACTATTTCCAAAAATGATTTCAGGTTAATTATATTCTTGTGACTCTAAATTTTATTGAATATTTTACATGAAAATCATCCATATTAATAGATGTATCTTTAGCTTCTTCATATTAGCTCTTGTATATACTTTCCAGAGTGTGCATACTAGATAATGTAAGTTACATTGATGATGGTTAAGCATATATATTCTTGGTTTTTATTCTATTCTAACCCATTATGAAGATTCTTACATTTCTTTGTTCATATGTGTTAGAATTTTTTAAAGGTATACACTTAAAAGTTAAATTTCCAAATTATGAGATATACTAGTAGAAAGTGTAGGGAGATTGTATAGTTAATAAATTTTTGGATGGGAATAGATTTAAGTGAAAGTAGGGAACCAACCCTTATAAAGGTGTCTTAAATGACAGGAGATCTCAAAGCACACAGAGAAAACAGAAGATGTAAAAATGATGTAGAAAATATTTTCCAATGGGTGGGTCAGAGAAATAATGCTACCTTAGACCAACAGGGAATGCATGGAGGATGGTACTGGTATTAAAACTGAGTTGGAAATTGCTTTCCCACCTGAACACTTGATCACTTGACATCCCGTTATTCATCAATTTGCTTGAATGGGTGCCTGTGACATTTCCATTTGACCCTTTCAAGTGGCAGTGTAGCCCAATGGCATCTGCTAGTTTCAGGAATACAAAGATCCTCAAACTGTTCATTCAGGGTCTTGATGAAGGAGTCTGACCATCTTGTAGATGGGTGGCCACATGACCTTTGACGCTCTCATGGGATTCAGTCGGTAATGGCTCTAGTCCAGCGGTCATCTCCAAATCTCATTAAATGTGAAGCTCATCTGATTTTTGATGCCTTGGCAAATGAGACAGCATCCCTGTTTCTGGAACGTCGAAGAAGGTTGGAACTCTGGATTCTTTTCTCACTTTTTGAGGCATGATATTCCAAAAAATAGCTCTTTTCGATTGCTCTTTAGGAGACCCAAATAGCATTATCATCCTGCTTTTGTAGGGCCCAGGTCTCTGAGGCGTAGTTTAATGCAGGAAGAACAGTGGAGTCAAAGAGATGTGCCCAGCGCAGGAGGTTTTTAGTCCTTTTTAGCTGTTTCTTTGATGCTCTTGAAGACATTCCATGCTGCTCTATACTTCCTGCCACAGCTCACGTTTATGTCGTTCATCATATTGACTTCTCAACCTAGGTACACATAGCTGCTATATTCAGAGATGCTTGTTCCGTTGAGAGTGAATGGGGCCTCCAGAACTAGTTCATTTTTTCATGAACATAGTTTGCTAAGATTCAGCTGTAGACCTATCTTTCCACATTCTCGGTCAAAGTCAGCCAGCATTTTTGCTGCTTGGCTAATGTTTGGTGTTATTAGAATGATGTCATCAGCGAAGTGGAGGTAGTGTAGTTGCTGACCATCTATCTTCACTCCCATTCCATCCCATTCTAACTGTTGCAAGATGTTCTCGAGGGTGGTGCTGAAGAGTTTTCGTAAAATGGTATCACCTTGCTGAACCCCCTCTTTTGACATCAATGATCACTTCCTTGTAGAATGGTGAGATACTGGTGGTGAATCCGTAATACAGCTCATGAAAGATCTTGATGTATTGGGTTTGATTACCCTGTTTGGCTAGGGCTTTGATGACTGCTTCAGTCTCCACAGAATGACTGATTCTCTTACTTTCCTAAGAGAATATATTTAAGGTATGTCTATAAAGTGGTGACAGGAATTGCAATTTATAGAATTTATGTTTCCAGCTGATAATTTAATATTTTTAATTAAATCCTGAGAGAAACAAATAGTAGTTGTGATTTTATTTATATGCTATGTTCATACATTATTATTGTTACTGTTACTGTTTAACATATGTGAGACGCCCTCGACTGCCAGTGGTGAAGAGCAACCACAACAGGATTCTTCTTAGAACACGCTTTACTGGAGCTCTTTTAGTTTGAGATTTACGATGGCGAAAGGACCCATATCGTTGTGCAAAACTGCTTTTATACGGCATGTCCATTTCCCATTGGCTGGAGCAAATGGTGTGAGTCGAAGTGTCCACTTCCCATTGGCCGGTGCAGGTCGTATTTGCAGCTCGAATGAAGAAACATGCCCTGATTGGAGAAAGCCCAATCACACCATGCCAGGGACTCTGCACATGCGTGGGGCAGGGACCCTGTGCATGCGCTGGACACAGGGCCCTGTGCATGCGCAGGAAGGCAACGTGGCAGTGGGTGGAGTCAGTGGCGCCAACATCTCCCCAGGCTAGCAAGACAAACCTGGGGAGATGCGCCTTGCTCCAAGCCTGCCATGGCCTGTATGATTACAGCTTTATCCTGGGCATGACGTGCTCTAAGTTTGCATAACAACCAGAGGCAAAGGAACACGCCGACACAGCAGATTGAACCTAAAATTCCCACCCCCACCCATTCCTTAAAGAAACTAAAGGCGGAAAACATCCACTCAGTAAAATCCCCAAGGGTAATGGGTTCAACTTGGGTGGCGTTAAGAGTAACAATGTCAATCAATTGCCGATATAACAAGTCCTCCGTCTCCTCAACCAACTGCCCGCAAGATATTTCACAGTAATTTTGCTTTCGTTGTTTGACTTTTCATACTGGCACTGGCATCGGTCATGTCCTGGTTATCACCCAAAGTCATTCCTTCTTCCCGAAGCTCTGCTGCAGATTCATCAGCAATGTCAGAATGATCCAGCTCTCTTGTCATCTTGACAGATGAAGTGTGTCAGTCTTTCCGGTACACAAATTGGATCTTCCTTGTCCTGTGGAAAAACACAAACAGCTCCCCTGGATCCTGACATTACAGGATCCGGTCCATACCATTTGTTATCCAAATACCACAACCCCAGGAGGTTACCTGAGGTGGAGTCAGGCCGGAGTGAGAGTTCAAAATGACGGTTTACTCTCGGTTCCGCTCGGACTTCTGGGGTTGTAGTTCCACCTTCTGCCGAGACCTGGGGCTCTACCACGACCCCTGGAGCCCGCCCGGCCAGACGCACACCCCAGGGAGGCTGCCTGAGGCGGAGTCATTTTTCCATTTTACTTTTATATTAGTAGAACAACATTATTGGCATGTCGATCGGTAGCTGATCGGCCTTCGTCATTCAAAATTAGAAAATTTAAAGTAAACTTAGACATGCCTTGGCTATATGGAACCAATCCAAAGGTGTCATGGCATTTTTGGGCTAAGCTGCCCACAAGAGCTATGGTAAAGCTCGCAGAAACACCATAACTCCTGTTGCCTCAGCCAAATCTTTAAGTTGCTTATATTCCACTGGCTGATGGAACCGATTATGTGTGGTAGCATCCTCAAATACAGGAAAGGCCGAAGCCAATTTTCTCCAAGTTTTATGAGGAATGAGGCTTGCGCCCTCAGCTGAAGGCGCTGAGACCTTTTTTGCATAATTGTTGTTTTTTGGGGTTATATGGAGGGGGTACCTGCATGGCAGAGCCTGGCAAGCTACCCGTGTTGTATTTGATATGCCATATACCAGTAACAGTTATAGACCTCATTCCTGAATGGATTGATGCTCTTTATGTTCCTGGAGCAAGCAGATGCCCTTGGGCTCTACTAGCATGAGACAGGACATATGGAGATGTTACTGGGGCCCGCTCGAAAGCAAATCAATGATGAACGGGAAGACAGTGATACAGTGACAGTGATGGCAGGGGTCTGGTAAGCTCCGGATCATACCTTTCCCTCTCATATACCACCACAGTTTCCTCTAACTCTGCCTCTTCCTCTGAATTAAACATGTCTTCCCTTTCTTCCCTCAGATTCTGAGATCTACAAGTTTAAAAAATTTATCCAGAACTGAATACAGTCCTGGAGGCTTAGTTACTTTTTTTCCCTGATCAGGCCCCTTTGTTTTTCTTTGTGTACACCTTGCTTTGTTTTTTGCTCCATTCCCTTTTTTAACTCCTCCACTTTTACTATTTAAATCGGACATGCTTTCTCGGTGCTCTGAGAGACTCCTGTTTCTCGCGGAGAATGTCGCCACATCTGTCTTCTTTCAGACAGGCGCGGATCATTCTCCATAATGGCAGGGCTCCAAGCACAAAAAATAAGAAGTACAAGGACTGCAGTATCTACTCCATCAATACCAAAAACAAACCTGCCCATATGTTACTTTGTTACTTATCCGAGGGGGAACTTACCGGCGCCGCAGCTCCTGGCGGCCTAAGTTCTGAATCCTCCCGGAAAAACCGGGGGCCCTTGCCTAGTGCCTGGATGTTGCGATTCCCGGGTTTCAGCACCACTTGTGAGACGCCCTCGACCACCCGTGGTGAAGAGCGACCACAACAGGATTCTTAGAACACGCTTTACTGGAGCTCTTTTAGTTTGAACTTTGTGATGGCGAAAGGACCCAGACCCGTTGTGCAAGCTGCTTTTATACAGTGCTATTCGGCATGTCCGCTTTCCCATTGGCTGTAGCAAATGGTGTGAGTCGATGTATCCACTTCCCATTGGCCGTGCAATTCCCAGAGCTGACGAAACATGCCCTGATTGGAGAAAGCCCAATCACACCACACCAGGGACTCTGCGCATGCGTGGGGCACAGGACCCTGTGCATGCGGGGACACAGGACCCTGCACATGCGCAGGAAGGCAACGTGGCAGTGGGTGGAGTCAGTGGCGCCCAACAAACATTAATAATACCATTAATAATAATGCTGTTTTCATAGATATTTTACTTAAAACCATGGAACAGGAAGGTGCTTTTGCTAAGAAAAGTCAAATAGATAAGGAACCAACATAGCTGAACCAGAAGGGTGATATGGCAAATTATATTATTGCTCAGAATTATTTTTGCTGCCATATATAGGAAGTCTCAACTTCTGCAATGTGACCTTGTGTGTCATCTTTGGGAAGAGAACACATTTTAGCTTTTTGAACATACATTTGATATGTATGTTCAAACTGATGACACACAAACAAAGGTGAAATGCCATTTTTAACCTAAATCCAGAAAAGAATCTGGAGTTTCAGGACCCCAACTTGTAGCAAAACTATCACTGTATCACTGTATCACTGTATTCCCGCTCATCATCGATTGGCTCGAGCGGGCACCAGTAACATCTCCATATGTTCTGTCTCATGTGAGCAGAGCCCAAGGGCATCTGCTTGCTCCAGGAACATAAAGAGCCTCAAACCATTCCATCAGGTCATGGGAATGAGGTCTAAAATTGTTAGTGGTATTTGGCATATCAAATACGACACGGGTAGCTTGCCAGCCTCTGCCGTGCGGGTAGCATACTCTTGTAGTCATCTCTAAATCCAGCATTTATTGATAAACCGCAGCCACTTGCCGGGCTGTGATAGGCTGGTCTGCTCTAAATTAAAGTCTGTAAACAAGTAAATATTCTTCTTCTGAATGACATGAATTTGGGAGTATCATTACTTCAACCTAGTTGACTAGCTCATGTTATTGGTAACACTTGTATCACTTGTCTTCCCTTAGATCATCGATTAGTCAAGCAGGCACCAGTAACATCTCCATATATCCTGTCACATGCTAATAGAGCCCAAGGGCATCTGCTTGTTCCAGGAACATAAAGAGCCTTAAACCATTCCATCAGGTCATGGGAATGAGGTCTATAATTGTTACTGGTATTTGGCATATCAAATATGACATAGGTAGCTTCCCAGGCTCTGCCATGCAGGTGGATACTCTTGTGGTCACCTCTAATCTTGAGCATTTATTGAGGAACCACATGGCCACAAAACGGCCACCGAGCCGGACTATGATCAGCTCTTCTGCTGGGTGGACTTCTGATGAGAGGGGAATCTGGATGTTGAAAATGGCAGCCCTCATGGTGTGGGGGGTCCTCTAGCTTCTTGTGAGGCTCTTCTGGGGTGGAAGGCCTGACTAGAACTTCCTTCCCTCCTGGGCACCTTGTGATCAGCTGGGCACAGGGAGAGCGGTAGCAGCTCTGCCCCAAGTATGTGAGTCTCTGGATCAGCATACCTTGGCTGGGCTTGAAAAAAAGTCTGCTGCAGGGTGGGTTTCTGATGAGCTGGGTCTCTGGTTAGCTTTGCAAGAAACTAGAGGCCCCCCACACCATGAGGGCTGCCATTTTCTACATCCAGACTCCACTCTCGTCAGAGTTCTACCCAGCAGAAGAGCTGATCACATCCTGACTCGTCAGTTACTGGCATAAATACAAATTTTCAGGGAGGCAAGTCTAATCTTTTTGGTCTAACTTCTTGAGAATTCTGGTGGTTAACAAAAAAAGTAAAGAAAGATAAAGGGATATGAATATGTATACATAGAGAGGGAAGATATAAATATCAAAATCATTCACCTATTAATTCCTCTTATCATTTTAAAATTTATCTTTTACTTAAGCACTCTGATATATAAAGCTGTTTATGTAATTTAAGCATTAAGTGTTTCAACTCTAAACCCACAATCCATGTCTGCATTCTTCTACCAATGACCTAATGTTCCCTCCTTTTTCCCTCTCCACTGCCTTAGTAAACTCATTTTTTCTAATTTAAATTTTTTTAAAAGACAGGGATTTTTTTTTGTTTTTTACTTTTTGTGTCACACCTGGCAATGCTCAGGGATTACTCCTGGCAGTGCTCGGGGACCATGGGATGCCAGGGATTGAATTTGGGTCGACCGCATGCAAGGCAAATGCCCTACCCACTGGCTATCACCGCGGCCCAAAAACAGGGATTTTTAAGTTTCAAGGACTATAGGAGCTGCTTTATCTAAGAAAATGTCTGTCATAGTGCTGAGTATAAGAATTAGTCAGGGTTGTTTAAGTAGACAGCATTAAAACTGAGTTGGAATTTGAGTGTTGAAAGTAGATAAAAGGATAGGATATCCATGATAACCATTCACTATCTGTATTGCAGGCCATAAGGTGAAAAGGAAAAAGAAAGAGAGAGAGAGGGAGAGAGAGAGAGAGAGAGAGAGAGAGAGAGAGAGAGAGAGAGAGAGAGAGAGAGAGAGGAAAAGTACCTTCCATAGAGGCAGTAGGGGACAGAAAAGAAACTGGGGACAATGATGTTGGGAAATGTTCGCTGGTGAAGAGACAGGGTGCTGACATCACACACACACACACACAAAAAGAAGATAGTGTTATACTTCAGCATCCTTCTCAATTCTTCCACACTTACCAAGTAATACAGTGAATACACGTGTACCCATATACTACATTAGTGTGTATCAGTGGTCTTCAATTACTTTTACATACTGGTACACTCTGTAAGTATAGAAAGTTTTAAAACAATTGAATTTCCACCATGTTTATAGTAGCTGGTCCATGAACTAGCACATAGGATAGGTACAGGGCCATAGATGTAACAGTTTGAAGAACACTGGTGTATATGACATTCTGTTTAGTGCACTAAGTGCTTATTTGGGACTTTGAGATGTTAATATAAAGACTATTTATTCTGGATAATCCCACTGTTGTGCAGTGTGCCTTCCCCCATTTTGGGGGGACCACACTCTGCAGTGCTCAGGGCACTACTCCCTGATTTTTGCTCAGGTACCATTACTGGCAGTGCTCAGCATCTTTCAACATAGACATGAAAACATGTAAAGAATGGGAAGAGGGACCAGGGAGATAGATGACATTCTAGAGAATATGCAGAGCATATGTGAGACTGACACCCACCCTGCAGCAGCTTTTTCCTCAATCCGCCAGGTATGCTGGTCCAGAGTCTCTCAGACAGGGGCAGAGCTGTTCCTTGCTCTCCCTGTGCACAGCCGCTCATGAGGCAGTCGGAGGCATGATGGGTTCTAGCCCTGGCCCACCCCCTCGGCAGAGCCTCACAACAAGCCAGACCACCACCCTCACTCCACGGCGCTGCCATTTTCCACATTTGGACTTCCCTCTCGTCAGAACTCCACCCAGCAGACCAGCCCATCACAGCCCGGCTCGCATGGGTTCATCAATAAATACTCTATTTGGAGATGTTTAAAAGAGTTTGCCTCCGCTGGCAAGCCTGGCAAGCTTCCTTCGTGTTGTATTTGATATGCCAAATTCCAGTAATTACATTAGGTCATTCCCATGACCTAATATAATGGTTTGAGGCTCTTTATGTTCCTGTAGAGTCGATGCCCCTGGCTCTACTGGCATGGAGACAGGACATATGGAGATATTACTGGTGCCCGCTCTACAAATAGATGATCAACGGGAAGATCGTGATCATGATCGTGATGTGAGACCCTGAGTTTTACCACACTACATCATCCCCAATAATTGGTGGCTGTGGACTGGGGATACCTAGGCATTGCCAGGCCAGGGCATGAAACTTTTATGTCATATCTGCATGCTAAACGTTGCTGAAAGAGCACCACTACCCCTCTACCAATTCTCCTTGGCGAGGTCCCTATTGGAAAATGGGAAGCGATGACAGCAGGAAACAGGGGAAGTAAGGCAGTAGAAGAAAAGAAAGTAAATTATAAATCAACTTTGTAGGAAAATATAAAAGGTCATCAGGATTGGGTGTGAAATTCTCCAGAGTTAGGGTCAAAATAATGAAAGTTGCATGAGAAATATACTTTTAACTTGTAAATAGCAATGCTCCTCATTAGAATAAATGAAACATTATGATGAAATTTATTCTAATAAATGGAATGTATTGTTTATGGTCAATCACAGAGAAGCTGGTACTGACCTCAAGAACAATTAGGTCTCTGGTCCGTAAGGATGTGACTTTCCCCTCACATGCTCATCACATTTTTGTCTTGTAACATAGAAATGATATTTATAGAATGACTTTGCATTCATTTGTGGGGGTAAAAAGTAGTATGAGACTAAAATCAAGGGCCAGGAAAAAACAGTGACCAGAAGGACTTGTCAATGGTTGGAATCTTGTGTGGGGGTCTGAGGTTAGGTAAGACAGAGAGGGCACCAGGTCCAACCATAATTGTTGGAAAATGGTAACACACCAGCCTAGAACTGAACATTAAATGTAGGCAAAGGGGATATACGTGATAACCCCCTAAATGTATGTATTACATGCCACAATATGTAGAGAAGGGAGAGAGAGAGAGAGAGAGAGAGAGAGAGATAGAGAGAGAGAGAGA
>JAJIBD010029158.1:0-42779 GCA_021461705.1 Cryptotis parvus
GCGTTCCCGGCAGGCGGCTGCCCTGACCCCGGGCTCCAGGAGAAACGGCTCCAGCTTTGAGGAGGGTCCCCACCCGCACCCATCGGGGCAGGAACTCCCTCTGACGCCATCCAGCCCCGACGCCCAGCAGATCCCTGCGCTCTTCCCACCAGGTGCTCTCCCCGGCGGCTGCCCCTGACCCCGGCTCCAGGAGAAACGGCTCCAGCTTTGAGGAGGGTCCCCACCGGCACCCATCGGCGCAGGAACTCCCTCTGACGCCATCCAGCCCCGACGCCCAGCAGATCCCTGCGCTCTTCCCACCAGGTGCTCCCAGGCGGCGGCTGCCCCTGACCCCGGCTCCAGGAGAAACGGCTCCAGCTTTGAGGAGGGTCCCCACCGGCACCCATCGGGCGCAGGAACTCCCTCTGACGCCATCCAGCCCCGACGCCCAGCAGATCCCTGCGCTCTTCCCACCAGGTGCGTTCCCCGGCGGCGGCTGCCCCTGACCCCGGGCTCCAGGAGAAACGGCTCCAGCTTTGAGGAGGGTCCCCACCCGCACCCATCGGCGCAGGAACTCCCACTGCAAGACCTCCACCCTGACCCCCTGACACCTGAACCACCCACAGACACCTCAAAATTCAAAACCGCAGGACGCTAAGCGCTCCCGCGCGAATTATATTCTCTCTACCTGACATAACATTAAGCTTTGTCCCCTACACTCTTTGCTATACTTCCCTAGCTGCAAAGTAATTCAGACACCTACTAACTTTACTGGCTAGTCACCCAGAACACTTATTTTCAACCTACGATAGTCATTATGGTAAAGCAGCGCAAAAGTCCTTCAAGCTCTACGATTGAAGTTATTAATACCGATGAGTCCAGCAATAACGATGAGCTATATAACCTCTCTGAAAAGGAATCTCGTAAGCAACTGTTAAAGATGTACAAGGAAATAAAAGAAACAATGGAATACAAACTCAGTAAAGTACAAGAGGAATTGAGAGCAGAATTGAGTAAATTTCAGACCAAAGTACAAGCAGAAATGACAGATATTAAAAATGAGGTAAGTGAACTGAAAAACACAGGAGAAGGCCTCCAAAGCAGAGTAACAGCTACTGAAGAAAGAATTAGTGATCTCGAAGACGAGGTTCAGAAATTCTGTAGACAACACCAGAAGATGGAAAAAAGACTAACAATCAACGAGCAGACTACCAGAGAAAATCGGGATGAAGCCAAAAGGAACAACATACGCATCATTGGGGTGCCAGAAGGTCAAGAAGAAAACCCTGATGAAGAAGATACTGTCAAAGCTATCATCGCTGAAAAGTTTCCCGAACTGAAGAAAGCATGCTCCCAGATACAGGAGGTCCGAAGGATACCAGCTAAAAGAAACCCCAATAAGAATACTCCAAGACACATCCTTATTAAAATGACAAAAACGATAGACAGAGATAGAATACTGAAAGCAGCAAGATCAAAGAAGGAAATCACATACAAAGGAGCATCCCTGAGATTTACAGCAGACTTCTCAGATGAAACACTCCAAGCCCGAAAACAATGGTGGGATATAGTGAAAAGACTCAATGAACTCCAGGCCTCACCAAGAATTCTTTACCCAGCTAGACTTACTTTCAGATGCGAAGGAAAGATACACAACTTCATGGATAAACAACAACTCAAGAAATTCATAGACTCAAAACCAACTCTAAAAGAAGGATTGAAGGGTCTATTGTAAAAATAAGACAACCCAAAACCACAACAACGTTAAACAGAAAGATGGCACAAAATCCAATGACAATAATCTCGCTCAACGCCAACGGTCTAAATGCACCAATTAAGAGACACAGGGTGGCAAAATGGATTAAAAAAATGAATCCAACATTCTGCTGCCTACAAGAAACACATCTGAATAACCAGAGCAAACATAGACTCAAAGTCAAAGGCTGGAAGACCATTCTCCACGCAAACAACCCCTCCAAAAAGGCGGGTGTGGCCATACTCGTATCTGACAATATAGATTTCAGGCTGAAAAAGATCAAAAGGGACAATGAAGGCCATTTCTTAATAATTAAGGGGTATGTTTACCAGGAAGAAATCACACTGCTAAACATATATGCGCCAAACGAGGGGTCAGCAAAATACTTAAAACGACTATTAATAGACCTCAAAGAAGACATCAACAGTAGCACAATAATAGTCGGAGATTTCAACATTGCCTTATCGACTATGGATAGATCGACGAGGCTGAAACTCACCAGGGAAATACTGGACCTGAAGGAAGAAATAGAAGAAAGAGAGCTGGTTGATATATACAGGGCTTTTCATCCCAAAAAAGCTGAATACACTTTTTTTTCCAGTGCACATGGAACATACTCCAAGATAGACCATATACTGAGCCACAAAGCATACCTCAACAAAATAAAAAAGATTGAAATTGTGTCGACTATCTTTTCAGATCACGATGCACTGAAAATAGTAGTGAACCATACACAGAAGCAGGGAGCCAAACCAAACACCTGGAAACTAAACAGCTCACTGCTGAACAACAAATGGGTCATAGAAGAAATCAAACAGGAAATCAAAAGATTCTTAGAAACAAATGACAATGAAGATACCAACTATCAGAACTTGTGGGACACAGCAAAAGCTGTATTAAGAGGAAAGTTCATAGCTCTGCAAGCATTCATCAGAAAAGAAGAAAGGGCCCATATAAATAACCTGACCTCACAGCTGAAAATATTAGAAAAAGACCAACAAGGGAAGCCCAACCCAGGCAGAAGGAAGGAAATAGTGAAACTTAGGGAGGAAATCAACGACCTGGAAACCAAAAAAAACAATCCGAAAGATTAATGAAACCAAGAGCTGGTTTTTTGAAAAATTAAACAAGATCGACAAGCCACTGGCAAGACTTGTAAGGACAGGGAAAGAGAGAACCCAAATAAACAGAATCAGAAATGAAAATGGTGACATCACAACAGAAAAACAGAAATACAAAAGATCATCAGAGGTTATTTTGAGAACCTGTATGCCACAAAACATGAGAACCTAGAAGAAATGGATAAATTCCTGAAGTCCTATAACCTCCCACGATTGAAACAAGAAGACCTTCAATACCTAAATAAGCCTATCACCATCGGGAAATTGAAACAGTAATTAAAAGTCTGCCCAAACACAAAAGCCCAGGTCCAGATGGGTTCACTGGCGAATTCTACCAAACCTTTAAGGAGGACCTACTGCCAGTCCTGTTCAAGCTCTTCCAGGAAATAGAAGAAACAGAAACACTCCCAAACAGCTTCTACGAGGCGCATATCACCCTGATACCCAAAGCAGGGAGAGACAATACAAAAGAAGGAAAATTACAGACCAATCTCCTTGATGAACACAGATGCTAAGATCTTCAACAAAATACTAGCAAACAGAATCCAAAGACTCATCAAAAAAGATCATACATCATGACCAAGTAGGATTCATCCCGGGAATGCAAGGGATGGTTCAACATTCGCAAATCAATCAACATAATACATCACATCAATAAGAGAAAAAATAAAAACCATATGGTCCTATCGATAGATGCAGAAAAAGCATTTGACAAGATCCAGCACCCATTCATGATTAAAACCCTCCAGAAAATGGGAATTGAAGGAAGCTTCCTCAAGATAGTCAAAGCCATCTACCAAAAGCCCACAGCGAGTATCATTCTCAATGGGGAAAAATTGAAAGCCTTCCCTTAAGATCAGGAACACGACAAGGTTGCCCTCTCTCACCTCTTTTATTCAATATAGTACTGGAGGTACTCGCCATAGCAATCAGAGAAGAAAAGGACATTAAGGGCACCCAGATAGGCAAGGAAGAAATCAAGCTATCATTATTTGCAGATGACATGATATTATACCTAGAGAACCCTAAACTCTCGACCCAAAAACTCTTAGAAACAATAGACAGGTATAGTAGAGTGGCAGGGTACAAAATCAATACCCAAAAGTCGGTGGCTTTCCTATACACAAATAACGAAAGAGAAGAAAGGGATATTATGAAATCGATTCCATTCACAATTGTGCCACAGAAAATCAAATACCTAGGAATCAGCTTAACCAAGTGTGTAAAGGATCTATACAAAGAGAACTACAAGACACTGCTTCAAGAAATAAAAAGAGGACACGAGGAAATGGAAACACATTCCCTGCTCATGGATGGGGAGAATTAACATTGTTAAGATGGTAATACTCCCTAGAGCTTTGTACAGATTCAATGCGGTTCCTATAAGGATTCCCATGACATTCTTTAAAGAAATTGACCAAACACTTCTGAAATTCATATGGAATAATAAGCCCCCACGGATAGCTAAAGCAATCCTTGGGAAGAAGAAGATGGGAGGCATCACCTTTCCCAACCTCAAACTGTACTACAAAGCAGCAGTAATTAAAACAGCGTGGTACTGGAATAAAAACAGACCGGTGGACCTATGGAATAGAGTTGAGTATCCTGACACCCACCCTCAAAGACATGATCAGTTAATCTTTGATAAAGGTGCAAAGAGTCCAAACTGGAGTAAGGAAAGCCTCTTCAACAAGTGGTGCTGGGAAAACTGGACAGCTACATGTAGAAAAATGAATTTGGACCTGTGTCTAACACCTTGCACAAAAAATCAGTTCAAAATGGATTAAAGATCTCAATGTCAGACCTGAATCCATAAAGTATGTTGAAGAAAATATAGGAAAAACCCTCCACGACATCGATGCTAAAGACATCTTCAAAGGTGAAGCACCATTAACAAAGCAACTAGAAGAAAATATAAATATATGGGACTACATGAAACTGAAGAGCTTCTGCACCTCGAAAGAAACAGTGACCAAGATAGAAAGACAGTCGACGGAATGGGAAAGAATATTCACCCAATACCCATCTGATAAGGGGTTAATATCCAGGATATATCAGGCACTGGTACAGCTATATAAAAAAAAACAGCCAACCCCATTAGAAAATGGGGAGAGGAGATGAACAGAAACTTTGACAAGGAAGAAATCCGAATGGCCAAAAGGCATATGAAAAAATGCTCATCATCACTAATCATCAGAGAGATGCAAATCAAAACAACAATGAGATATCACCTCACACCACAGAGAATGGCCCATATCCAAAAGGGTAAAAGCAACAAGTGCTGGCGTGGATGTGGGGAAAAGGGGACTCTCATACACTGTTGGTGGGAATGTCGACTTGTACAACCTTTCTGGAAAACAATATGGACATTCCTCCAAAGACTAGAAATTGAGCTCCCCTTTGACCCAGCCATACCGCCTCCTGGGAATATACCCTGGAAAGCCAAAACGCACAGCGGAAACACAATCCGCACTTTTATTTTCATAGCAGCACTGTTCACAATAGCCAAAACCTGGAAACAACCAGTATGCCCGAGAACTGATGACTGGATAAAGAAACTGTGGTACATCTACACGATGGAATACTATGCAGCTGTCAGAAAAAATGAAGTTATGAAATTTTGCTATAAATGGATGGATATGGAAAGAATCATGTTGAGTGAAATTAGTCAGAAGGAAAGGGAGAGACATAGAATGACTGCATTTATTTGCATGGCATAAATATACTAGGTGATCTTACCAAAAGTGGAAATTACCACAAGCGTGTGGGAGTCAGAGGTTGGTTTAGATAGAGAAAGGAACATGAGTGAATAAATGTCTAAAGTTCTGATGCTAACATAGAACTGAGCATTAAGGACAGACAAAAAATACAAATGATGGCTTCTAAGTGTACGTGAGTGCAACCCACAATGTGTGGGAGAAGGAGGAGAGAGAGAGGGAGAGGAGAGGGAGATAAAGAACCTGCCATTTAGGCGGGATGTGGGAGGGGGAGGGAATTGGGGACATGGGTGGTGGCTGAGGGGCACTGGTGGAGGGCGGGGTGCTGGAACACTGTGTGACCGAAACCCCCAAGCGTGAGCAACTTTGTAATTGTATATCTCACGGTGGTATAATAAAATGTTTAAAAAAAAAAAAAAAATAAAATAAAATAAAATGAATTATGAAGCATGAAAAAAAAAAAAAAAAAAAAAAAATCTAATGATGGGAACAAAAAGTATTGTTAAAGTTCTTAAAGATACTTTGTCAACATTTATTAAAATTTTGTGCATACACTAAAAAAAAAAAAAAAAAAAAAAAACTCAAATTTTGTTACTGGAATATTAGAATTTTGCAAAACAATTGTTAAGATTTTAAAATTATACATTAATTTTGTTTTTCTTGAAGATGTTCAAATGAGTGATCCTTTTTTCTGAATGTTGTATCATTTATGATTATATTATATCTAGAATCTGTATTTGTGTTTTCTCTTATGATAACCTAAAGATATGAATAGTTATTAAATAATAAAGTGAGAAAAATACTCATTTAGAGGTCCTGAAATCTAAATTAGAAATCTGTTTTCTTTTTTCAGATATGGTTGCTCAAAAATGTAAAGTTATATATATGGTTGATATTAAGCTTCTGTAAAACAAAACTACTCTAGATGAACAAAATACCTTTGATTACCATCTGTTCATTACTGATATGTTCATATTAGTTTTAGACTGTTTGACTTCCTCAAGATCAAATTAAGCTGTGGTTATAGGCAAAGCCTATTAGAGGAACCTTTATAGTTATTTGATTTTTGAATAAGGAAATTAAGTTGTGAACAGATGTGAAAACGAGAAAACAAAGTAGATTATAACAGGGAACGTTCTTAATGAAATATTTTGTCTATATACACAAGCCAAAGCCCCATACTGGAAATCATCTATCAGGTGCTGGGGTCTTCTGGGGTCTTTGCTAAATGGAAGGGCCAAGCCCATTGGAAGTCCAGGAAGCATCTGCTGACTCTAGAACATGCACTTATTCCTCTGAGCAGCAATAAAGGTCTGGTTGACAATTTTTCTCAGAAGGTTCTGACAAATGGCATACACTGTTGTTTATATTTTTGTGATTTAACATCTTGCTTAAATTACACAGGTGCACATAAATGTGTTCATTTGATCACAGTAATTCCACTGCCACTAATACTGGTAAGTAACGCAATCTGAGAAACATGATAGTGCTAAATTTATTATTCTCCTCTCTGGCTAATGTACTAGAATAAAATTGTCGTGATCATTAGTTACCGTTAATATCAAGTCTCAGTCTGGGAGGAGCAGCAGGAGTAAGATGCTGCCTTAAGTGCTTTCCATTTATTTTCGTTTTATTAACTTTATTGAGCTTTTTTCTTTCTCTGCCCTTATAAGTTTTAGACCAAAGTCAACTTAAACTGCTACATTGTTTATTATACATATATTTTATAATTTTATTTTTATTACAGTACCCAGAAGTGACATAATTTGTATTTTTAAATTATGGTAAATGACATCTTTTCATATAGATAGCAGACATTCATTAATGAAAATGTAGCACTCAATTTTTAAAATTGATATTTGAAAATGTAATACAAATTCGTGAAATCAACATTAAATCCTAGAATGTTTTACTTCATATTTATATAAATATCCAGGGTCTCACTATAGTACTATGCATTTTATATATAGCAATGTGGAATCTCTGGGCAAGATGAAATAATAAAAATAAAAAAAATAAGATCAATAAAATGATGTGATTACCATACATTAATTTGGGTCTATATTTTATTTCTTAATCTTCACTGTCAAGAGTAAACTCACGGCACAGACTGTTGTGGCTCCCAAACAAAACAAAAACGTTAAGTACAAGCTCAATGATTTAAATAAATACTCAGCATGAACTCTTTTTGTCTAAAAATGTTACTAAACATAGATGTATAAAAGTGGTAAATCAAAAAATATTCCTCTAGGGAAAAAATAAAGCAAAGGTAGGGAGTAAGTGCCAATACTTTAGAAGAGGACTGTAAAGTAGGGAAGGGCAGTGAAAAGAGCAAAATGATACTGTCCACACAATCCGTTGTTGAGTAATGGGCCAGAGGCAGAGTCCGAGTAACCATTTCCGTGATGTCTACCAGAAAATTTCAAACAAATTATCTTCCTGGATCCACGGTCCTGCCCTGGCCCCACACCTCAACTCAACTCTCTTTTGTTAAGCAGTTTAACAATAACTCACATCCTTCGGACCAACTCCAACTCTCTTTTGAATTCTGTAACACAGGTGCACATAAATTTGTTCATGTGATCACAGTAGTTCCACTGCCACTAACACTGGTAAGTAACGCAGTCTGAGAAACATGATAGTGCTAAATTTATTATTCTCCTCTCTGGCTAATGTACTAGAATAAAATTGTCCTGATCGTTAGTTACCGTTAATATCAAGTTAATGTTAATATCAAGTTTTGAATTCTGTAACTGTAATGGTTTGAGGCTCTTCATATTCCTGAATCAACCAGAAACCATTGGGCTACATTGGCACGTGATAGGGTCCAATGGAAATGTTACTGGCGCCTGCTCGAGCAAATCGATGAAAACGGGATTCAAGTGATCAAGTGAAGTGATCATCCACCATACCATGTCCTCCATCTCCTTTGAAGATGTAGACTTCATCAAAGGACCAGAAATGTGGTTATGCATTGGCTGAATTGAGCAGAGATCTTCCTGGTTGATGGTGGCTGCAGCAAGACAAAGTATGTCCTTCAAATTTGTTTAAAGACAGAAAACCCTTCCAATGATTGTAGCTGTAGAACTGTATCACTTGTATCACTTGTCTCCCTGTTGTTCATTGATTTGCTTGAGCAGGAACCAGTAATGTCTCCATACATCTGTTGCATGCTAGTATAGCTCTAGGGCCCCTTCTCAATCTAGGAACATGAAGAGCCTCAAACAATTCCTTCAAGTCATGGAAATGATGTCTATAATTGTTACTGGTTTTGGCGTATCAAATACGATGGGTATCTTGCCAGGCTCTGCCGTGCGGGTAGGATACTCTTGTAGTAGCCTCTCATCTTATGCATTTATTGATGAACCACACAGCCACAAAGCAGCTGTGCAAGACGGAAATCAGCTTTTCTGCTGGGTGGACCTCTGATGAGCTTTGGAGTCCGGATGTTGAAAATGGTGGCCGCCATAGTGTGGGGTTCCTGACTTCTTGCGAGGCTCTGCTGGGGTGGCAGGCCAGGGCTAGAAACCACCTTCCCTCCTGGGTGCCTCATGATCAGCTGGGCACAGGGAGAGCCAGTAGAAGCTCTGTCCTGTGTATCTGAGTCTCTGAAATAGGCATGCCTGGGCTTGAAATAGACTGCTGTAGGGTGGGACTCTGACAAGTGGGGCTTGTGATCAGCTCTTCTGCTGGGTGGAGCTCTGACAAGCTGTGAAGTCTGGCTGTTGAAACTGTAGAACTGCAAGCAATTAAAGAGATCCCTATCATCCCAGCCATTCCTTCCAATGGTAAACTCTACAAATAGGTTTTTAATGTCACAGTGAGGATATTTTTAATAGTCAGGGTATAAAATACTTGATTCACAGTCAGCTTCTTCATTGCCTTTCTGTAGATGTATTCTCTTTGTAATCCCATTCCTTCTGTACCCTCTTGCATTTCTGTAGCCGTATTCTCTTTATAATCATCAAACTACTTGTAAGCTTTTATTTTTATAATTTTGTCACTGAAAGGTATCAGTAAAATGGAATCATAGCATGTAACCTATTGAACTGGAATTTTATCTCAAGTTAGTTTCTCAGATTTATCAGCAGTGAAGTGCTTCTGCTGTGGGTGGGCACAACAGGTGGCTTATGTGAGACAGGGAGGAGAGAGTCACTTTCTCCCCCATCCACCACTGCCACCCCGGGACCCGCTGGGAAGACTCAGCCTTACCCCAGGCTTTGCAGGTTCTTAATTTTGCTTCTCTGCTGAAAATTTCCAGGAGACCAGCAGTGAAGTAAAACCATATTATATTGGGAGACTTTTAGGAAGGGGAAGGAGGGAGGGAAGGAAGGAGGGAGAGAGCGAGCAAGAGAGTGAGCACATATCAAGAGTGGAGATGCTGGCAAGACGTGCTTCGGGAACACGTGTTCCGCCAATTGGCACAAGCCTCACTTGGACTTGGACTTAGGCAGTATTTGTACATACTTGCTTTGCTCAAGGTGCCAGCTATAGGGTTTTTCCCAAGCTGCCCCACTGGGGCTTCTCTCTAGGTAAGTATCTCTAGGCTTCTCCCTAGGTAAGCTAAGGTGTTGTCAATGGGGTAGTGCTGGGAGTGGTTTTCTTTGCAAACTCCTTTTCTTGACCTCTGTTCCTGCTGGATCTTCTCTTGAAGGGGCGGGTCCAACCTTCTTTGGTCTAGGTTAGCTCCAGGTAAAGACCTTATCAGGTCTGGCTCCTGTATCTACAGGGTTGTTCTGGACTGCTTTAGGGCTAGTAGTTCTATTCCAGAAAGTTCATTGCCTTGGGGCCCTTCCCTGTTGTTGCTTACATCAGCATTTGTGTGTGTGTGTGTGTGTGTGTGTGTGTGTGTGTACTTAAATCTTCATCATAAAGGGTATCTGGTTATTTCATATTCGAGGCTGTTATGAATAAAGGTGCTATAAACTTTTATGAGCATGTTTTTATGCAAATGTGGGTTGTATTTCCTTGGGATAAATGCTTATGAGTGAAATGGTTGACTCATGGAGTGGTTGTATTTTTTTTTAATTTAAAAAATTGTCAGGTTTCTAGGTGGCTATGTCATTCACATTTTTAAAATCAGTATATGTGATTCCTCTTCTTTGCATTTTCACCAGCATTACTTCCCTTCTTTTAATTCTTTTAGGCACGGTAGGCATGCAATTATATGTTTTTGTGGTTTCCTCTTAAATACTAGACTTTATGGTAGGTATGGAATACCTTTTTTGTAGCTGCCTCTTTTGTAACCGCCGGGTGTTGGTGACCTCTGGTGCATTTGGGGCCAGTAGTTGCTCCCAGTCTGGAATGGAGGAAAGGTCAAGGTCACAGATGGGTGACCAGCAGGTCTTTTCTGAAAATAAACAAGTTTATACAGAGAAATGGACACACTGAAAGAGTGACAGGAGAGACTGGGAAACAACAGCAATTCTAGCACAAAGGGAAGTTTAACATAAGCCTGGAGGCATGGGGAGAGCCCAGGGGGAGTCTGATGAGCCCCTGAGGCCCTGCTGGGTGAGCCCTGGGCAGTAGCTACTCAAGTCAGACGCTTCTAGTGAGGAAGAAAAGTGAGTCCCAAGTGAGCTGTTCCTGGAATACTGAGGCAGTGATTCCCCAACTTCTGTGGACTGAACCACAGTGATTGTGAATGATGGGGAGACAGCCCCCCACTTCGGGTAGTGACCCTTCCCATCTCTGCAGCCCTGACTCTAATTCCTCTCTGTCTGTAGGGAAATCACAGAGGAAAAGTCAGCAGGGAGGCACCATCCAGGTGGTTGGGAAACAGTGCTGGGAATAAAACACTCCTGTAAATTTTTTTCAGACTTAGGGTTTATGGTAAATATATAATTTTTGGTTGGTTTAATTTTTTTATATTTATATTTCAGTTTCTTTGTCAGATATACTAATGAAATATGGTCATATACCACTTCTATTATGATCACTTGTTTCTTTTAAGTAAGCTGAATTTTATTCCTATTTCTTCTGCTCCCATTTATTCCTCTAAAAAATAGTGTTAGTGCAGGGGGATACAGCCTGCAGGACTCTTGTACATGTTTGGGTGCACTAGCTGGTGTGAGCACTGGCTCTCTATGGGTCCCTAAGCACCCTAACAGTGAGTGAGGTCACTCCTGAGCACCGGTGAGTGTAGTTATAAACCATAATAAAAAATATGCTTACAATTAATTTCGAATGATATTCATCATCAATTTGCTCGAGCGGACACCAGTAACATCTCCATATGTCCTGTCTCATGCTAGTAGAGCCCAAGGGCACCTGCTTGCTCCAGTAGCATAAAGAGCCTCAAACCATTCCATCAGGTCATGGGAATGAGGTCTAAAATTGTTACTGGTATTTGGCATATCAAATACTACACAGGTAGCTTGCCAGGCTCTGCAAATTCATCAATTTGAATATCACAATATCACATATAATATCACATTATCACATATTTTATATATATATATATATATCACCTCGAGATTTTAAATTTTGTGTTCAATAAAGTAACTTTTAATTTAGATTGACTTATCAGCAGGCTCATACTACTTTAGGACATTTGTTTTTAGTTAAGTTGATGGTTTCTGGAGTTTAGTCATGACTGATTATGTTGGCCCCATTTTATGTAAAGGGAAGAAGTAATATTGGCACAGAGCAAGTTGTGTGGTATTCCCATTCTAGTTATTGTGTATTGAATGCTTAAATGTTTGTTAAGACAGTGCTAAGGGCAATTTGAATTATATACATATATATATATATATATATATATAGATATAGATATATGCACACACATACATATGCACTCATATATACACACAGTGGTCTTTGAAGATGAGTCTGTGTTTTGCTTTATTTAGCCCATTTGCAAGTGGAATTATGATTTGGTTGTGTTTTTAACTATTAAGTTTGAGAGTGGTTTATGTATTCTAGGTACAAGTCATCCCTTCCTTATGTGCTTTGCAAATATTTTCTCTTAGTCTATAGCTTGTCCTTCATTCTTTAATAGGGTTTCTACTAATTGAAGCTTTAAATATTGTATGTTTCATATATCAGTATTTCCTTCATGAATTATCTTTTGGGTGGGGGGACAAGACTAAGATTTGTCAAATTTATCATTTCTTTGTAAAAATCAGGGGAATTTTTGTTTAATTGATCCTCTCTAATGTTTTCCTATTTTCATTCTCACGTCCTTTCCTTGACACTATTCCCTTCTACTTGTTACAGGTTTATTTTATTGGTGCTGTTTTTAGTTTCTGACATGGGAATTTAAAGATTTGATTTTTTTCTCCTTTTTTTCCCAAATATACATCCGTGCTAGTCTTCCTTAAGTCAGCACTTCCTTAAGACTGGCTATAACATTTGATCTAATATAAGCTATTTATATTAATAAATAATAGGACAGGTTACAACATTTGATCTAATATAAGCTATTTATATTGATAAATATAATGATATATAATATAGCTTTACTAATATATAATATTAATAAATTATATATATGAATGACTTCTTTTTTTACCTTGGGATTTTTCCTTTGATCCCTAATTATTTGGAAATATTTCTGCTATCTATATTTATTACACTAGAGTCAGAAAAATATGGTGTTAATGGTGTTAATCTTAAGGTGCGTACTAGTATATGGCCAACTGGGTGCAGCTCTGGGAATCCCTTAGCACTACTGAGTGTGACCCTAGGTGGTTCTGGAGGCCCTAAGTACACTGAGTGACTGATTAATCCCCGCACTACAGACTAAAGAATATATCATCTGTAGACCTTGAATTACTGGCCTAGTAGGCTAAGAATTACTAGTGGGTCCTCAGACTCCTGAGCACTGCTTGTGAACCATCCCCTTAATTTTTAAGGTATGTTTTATGGGTCAGGCTATAAACAGAGTGATATCTTCCACGAACATTCAGAAAGAAACAACTGCTGTTGATTTTAATGTTACATTGGTTGGATGTTAGCGTCAAATCTATACTAAGGTCTGCAACCTTGCTCATTTCTGGTCCTGAGTTTAACGGTGAATATAGAGCAGTTTAGTTTTAATTTTAGTTATTTATTTTTCAATTATGCCAGTTCTTAGTTCACATAAAATGCAGGCATATTGTTTGATGCATGATGACTTAGAAGTGACTTGTCTTATTGGTTTAACAATTTTATCAACTTTTGGTGTTTTTCTGTATCTCTTGTAATTTTCTTTGAAATCAATTCTGTGTACTATTTATTATTGCTGCTTCCTCTTGGCCAGGGTCTGCTGCTTCCTCTTAGCCAGGGTCTGCATGATACATCTTTATTTCTTTGCCTACACCCTTAGTACAACCAATTACATTTAATTTTTAGGGAGTTTCTAGTAGCCAAGTTAAAGTTAGGTCATGTTACTTTTTCTACTTTGAGTAGCTCTTTTTTGTTGGCATTTTTGGATGGTCACTAAATGATTTAATTATACACCAACAGTGGCGTCTGTTATTTTGTTTTGTTTTCTTCTTGTCCTGTCTATTTTTACTTTGTAAATTCTTAATTTTTTGCATCTGTTTAAATTTTTGTTATTACTTAACACTATTTTTTCGATGTACCTCTGTGTTGAACTTTAAAAATCATTGCTCTAATAATACATCATTAGATATTCTTAACCAATTAGTGTACTATTATTATTTTTTCAGTTTGATTAATGTGTCTAATACTTACCTCTAGTTTCCTCTACCTCCATTCTATTTATAGAGTGGTTGTCTAAAATATTCCCTTTCCACACGTGTTAAATGTTATCTTCGTGTTACCTAGTCTGAAATTTTTTTTTCATGAATCGTTTGATTTACTCTGTATTATAACGGTGTGTGGATACTGGCTTATTTTCTTATTTCCATGTTCATAAAATTTTATTATATTATCTATTTTTCTATTTTAATTTAGGATCCTTGGAAGATATTATGGTTTATTCTTCCCTAACCACATACGTTATCTCACAATATTATAATAATAACTTTTATGAATATAATTGAAGAAGTTATGAATTGGACCCATAAGTTTATCAATAAAAGCTTAACAAGCTCTATAGAATGAACTCATTACCAGAATGAGGTCTGTGACGAGTAGACCTGATTGATAACACAATATAATAACTAGTGCAAGTATTTAATGAGAAATTTCACTACATATTAGACTCAACATCAAGTATTAAGGCAACTTATTATATAAAATATCTGTCATGCCATGGATCTAAATTTCATCTGACACTATGTGATAATAGGAAAAATTGAAACTTTGAATTAGATACTACTACGTTTAAATCCTTAAGTTTTCATATTCTAATTACATGAATGGGGCCTAGTGATTTTAAATATAAGTTCTCTCCAGGTAAAAAAAAAGTTAAATTTCTAATGTTTTGTCACTTGTGTTCCCGTTGTTCATCGATTTGCTCAAGCGGGCAACAGTAACATCTCCATTCGTTGGGAATGAGGTCCATTATTGTTACTCTTTTTGGCATATTTAATACACCACTGGTAGCTTGCCAGGCTCTGCCGTGGTTAAAATATATGTTTTAAATATAAAAAGCTTAATTCAAAGTAATTGTTCTTTATCAGTGACTATTTTCAATCTTGAAAATTTTAGGTTAAATTTGGCATTTACTCCAAAAAATTTACTCTCAAATCTGATACAACAGCAACAATATCAACAATTTGCAGTAGGAACAGCAGTGAGCTGCTATATTCCATATCTCCTGAGATCAACAATTAGTCCCATTTTTATCTCAAACTTGTTAATTCTTTTAGTCTTAAGCACTTTTTTTTAGCTCACACTCTTTTGTTTCTCAACATTTCTTTCCCAGAACCACCTGTTTTTAGTAGTAGATGTCCTATAAGATGGGGTGTAGGGAATCCAGCTTGAAGGGGGAAGCACATGCAGGCAGCCATTTGTACTCTCTGCCTGTTCTTATCAGGGTGATACCCCAACCCCGCTAAAACTAATCGCATTTATGGTTTATGTCTCTCTTGACAGAAGGGCTGGACAGAAATGCCACTGAACAATTGTTTGCTTTTTGTTCTTTGTATTGATTTCAGAAAGATCCTTCTTTCTAGTGGGGACTTGTCCGGAATAGCTAATGACCAAAGGAGATGTGACAGAGGAGGGGCCAGGTTTCAAGGTATTTTCTTGACCTCTGTCTCTGAAACAAAATGGGTAAAGTGAGTTAGTCAGATATTTATATGCTAGTAAATTTTAGTAAATAGAAATGTGTTTTCTTTTTTTCTTTCTTTTTTTTAAAAAGTATTTTATTATACCACTGTGAGATATACAATTATAAAGATATACAATTAAAAAGTTCATATTTGGGTTTGTGTTCCAGCACCCATCCCTCCACCAGTGCCCATCTACCACCACCAACTACCTGGTTCCCTTCCCCTTCCCCAGCCCGCCTTCATGGCAGGTTCTTTATTTCTTTCCCTTTCTCTCTCTTTCTCTTTTCCTTCACTTCCAGACTATGGATTACAGAACATACATTAAAGGGTTGTCATGTGTATCTTTTGCCTGCATTTAATGCTCAGTTCTAGGTTGGTATTAGTACCCTCGACAATTGTTAGCACACTGTTCCATTTTCTGTCTTTATGATACCAATATCCAAGGTCAAGTGAAACATGACCTTGTATCAGGAGGTCTTGTCAAAGGTGGAAATTATCACAAACGTGTGAGTGTCAGAGGTTAGGTAAGGTAGAAATGTGTTTTCTAAAGCAATTTCCGGGGCTGAAGTATACTGATTTCAACTAAATTGTACTATTATATATTAAATAATGAGTGTTGAGGTGTATATTCTTCTGTTAACAAAGTAATATAATGCAAACTAAGATTTCTCTCTGATTCCGACATCTCAACTTCCGTAGAAATTTCTGTCCCACTTCAAGACCCTGACAAAGATCAACTCTCAAGCTAGAAATCTTAGATTAGTTGCAACACTTTATCACCAGTCGATCCATTGGTGTGAGGATGATTGATTTCCATCTTAGACATTTTAGATGTGGTTGTCCTTTATCTGCAGAACTGTCAGCCAAGATCAACCACTTGCCTTGTTTCTCCGGACTATTGCACTAGACTCTGCTGGGGAACCTGAGTTTGGTTTGGAGATCTGAACCTTCCTGCATCTTAGCAATGGCACTCATGAATTCCAGCTAGCTATATGACTGTCCAGAATAATCATTGCATTCTGAAGCACGTTCACAGTCAGAGGGGGCTAGGATGAGAGAATATTCAGACCAGAAAGCTATAATTAGATATTCAATAAACACGTGTTGCCATGTGTCCTTAGATGAGGATCATGTGTTTTCTCTCTCTTGCTTTCTTGTGGCTAGAGCGCAGCTTTGAGAGACGGACATGTACTATATCTTAGAACATACCCTAAGTGCATGTTGTTGAGGTTGGCAGAGCCGCATTTAGTAAAGTCTAGATTTGTTAACTGAGAACGCACTTGAATAAGCCTCAGCTGATAATGGTTGTTCCTTACATTTCTGTTACTATCCATGCAGGTTTGCTTGTGTATCTAAAACACAACATGGAAAAATCAGAGCTTTGGAACTGTTTTTTTTTTTAATTTCACACTTCTATCCAAGGGAGAAGTTTCTGTCATAAAACATGTTTTCTGAAAAACAATGCTACTCCTTGATCCCCATCAAAGCTGAAAATTATTACCCAAAGAGCTATTATTACTATCTGTTCTTTGCTCCACAGCCAAAGCTTCAACCAGAATGTAGGGTAGGTCTTATTTTCTGTGATTCATACCCTCTGGTGGTGGTCCACCTGTGAGTAAAAGGCAAGAATCTAAAGATCCCTGAAGCCCCCTGAGAGATCCCAAATATCTCCTGCTCTCTGAAGCCATCCATCTGAGAGATCCAGATTATCTACTTGTTCTCTTGCTTAAATTTGCCATTTTCATAGCACACTTCAGTTCTCTGTGCTACCGCGCGTCTAGCTAGGCTGCGCTTTCTCAGATCTTTTCTCTCAGCAACTTTTCTCTGAGGTTTTACATGAACACCACAAAGTTGTCATTTTTCTTCCTACACGAATACAAGCACTCAAAGTACTTCTATATATTTTGTTTTATCATTATGCCTTAACACTAATGCATCATAAAATTTTACTAATTAATTTGATTATCTGACTTACAATCTTAATAATTCTAAGACACATATGAAAGATGTTGTATTTCTTGCTCAGTGCTTTCTCTAGAGGCTAATACGGTGCGTAGCACAGAAGAAACGATCAATCAATATTTGTTAATATTGACAAATGTTTCTCAAATCTATGAGGGAAACCTTACAATGTTCACCAAAAATCTGTCTTGGAAGATTCTGTGGCCAGGGGCTTTCATGCCTCACATTTCAGTGATGTGCCCATGACTCTTGGCATGCATCATTTTCTAAGACAAGGCATTACAGGGCAATAATGAAATTTCAAATCAAATCAAATGAAAAATTTACAATGGGGCACTTACTATTATGCCCCCACAGTGGAGCTGTATGCTGAATAATTTATCCTTCAGGGCTATCCTGTTACTCTTGCTGTGAGAAAGGTCATGCTCATAGGGTCACGTTTCTGATGTCAATGCTGCTGCTGAGTCACAAAGCCGCCGAATGCACTTTTCATGTCTGAAATTGGGCAGAATGTTTGAATTCATGTAACACTTTTATAATTTTCATGATAAAAGAAAATGGGTTGGAAAGTGTTTACTGGCATAACCTGCCAAACCTCTTATTCCACATTTGAACCATTGCTTTGTAGCTGTGTACATATGCATGTATGAGAGTATTTACTTATCTACAAGTAATGTATTGGCATATATATGTGATATCCTCTAGCATTCTGAATATCATGGGTATAACATGGATATATCTGTTTATTAATACAAGTTTATGGAGAGCAGAAACTATGTTCCTGGAATATTCCAAAGCACAATAGAAAGCATATATGTCAGTTAACATTGTAATAGTTGCACATGAGCTAAGACAGATGCAAGCTGACCGAATCAAGACGTAAAGTAGAATCCAGATGTACAGTGTTCTGCAGAAAAGTAGTCATAAAATCTCAGGTTATTTCCATAGTTTGCTCCAGATAAATTCAGGTTATCTCCATAGTTTGTGCCAGAAAAAATTTTACATAGACTAATTAACCTAGTATTTGCAACTTAGCAGTTAGTAGCACTTAGGTTCATGTGGTTCTTTGTCTCTCCTACAGTAAAGATATATTCATTAAGGAAGAAATAATATTTATAGGAAAATGAAGCTAATCCTGTAGCATGGAAAAATAAACCCATTCCTTCATAAGCCTATCCATTGATCTGGTCAGCACATTATCTAAATGCAGGTAGAATGAAGACATAAGAAAATGGCATTTTCAAAAGAAAGAATGATAAATACTCTAATAACTTGATCACTTGACATCCCGTTATTTATTGATTTTCTCAAGTGGGTCCAGTAACATTTCCATTTGACCCTATCATGTGTCAGTGTAGCCCAATGGCATAGTTGAAATTAAACACGCAAAACACGTGTTCATTATATAGGGCTATTCAGTTCTATTACATTGCATGAATGCTCTTTGAAAAATGCTTGCTGTTAAAGGCCTGTAAATCTATAAGTGTTTTGAAAAAATTCACCAGCACATGTCCCCACTCCCACCCCAGGCATTGCTGGACATAACAATGGAGACCCCCTACGTTCAGCAGTGTAGGCCTGGTACCACTGTCATGTCAGACTCAAGAGTACCTGTGTTCTGTCTACTCATGAGTAATCAACATTACTCCTTAGATTAATGACATTCAGACCCAAAGAGCTTAACATTTTTCCAAAGAACTCTTGTTTATTGAACAAATGTAAAAGACTTAATAATTTTTTTTTATCAAATGAAGACGTATCCCATCCTTGCCTTCTATGTTTCACATGTCCTTGTCCAAGGGCTACATGGCTGTTGCTGTCTTAGCTACTATCTATAAAAGTATAAAATCTAAATATTTTAATACACTTAAAAATAACTTGATATGAAGCTGACTTACTACAATTCCATAATACTGTATGACAGTTAATCATGAAAAAATGTAAGAATTAAAAAGCACCTCTGAATAACTTAGTAAGAAACTCACATTTTATCGTATCTAAATGAATATTTAGATATGAATATTAATGTTATATTTGAATATGAATATTTAGGCTTATATCATATCTGAATAATCAATAGTACTAAACAAGACTACTGTATTCACTACTATATAACATAATTGTACTATAAGGTAGATAAGTGCTTAACACCCAGAATCCATGTTTAAATCTAGATAATGATCCCATATTTATGTGATATCTTACTTAACCTTTAAGAGTTCCCTATTTCTAATATTAAAATGGAGAGAAAATATTTTATTAAATTGATGTTACAAACGTTAAAGTAAGCTTTTCGGCAGGCAAAGAACAGTCCCTCACACACTAAACAAACCAAAAAATTATAACTGTTGTATTCTTTTTTATCATTAGTTTTGTATTGTACACAACTCAGAGTTTATCCAAGACAAGGTTCTTTTGGTACATATATGGAAGAGGGAACTGTCGGGACGCCGCCAGGGTCCCAAAGCCTGCGGGGAATGGATGAACACTCAGGAATGCGATGCAGTTTTAAAAGGCTTTACTTTTAAAAAGTAAAGGGGGGGAGAGGGGGAAAGGGGAAGGGAAGAGGGGGAAGAGGGGAAGGGAGGGAAGAGGGAGGGAATAGGGGTAGGGGGGGAAGGGGGTAGGGGGAAGAGGGGGCTGGTTTTATACCCCTGCAACTCAGACCTTCCACTATTATGGGAAGCTAGGAAGGGTCAAATGCTGGAGAAATTACCCTCAGGTAATTTCTCCAGCACCCTCACCTAGGCCTTATTATGTGCTAATGTTTTGAGCCAAGATCTGCCTGGAATTGCCTTTATAGGGTAGGGAAGGGGGTTTCTGAGATGGCATGCCTCTGTACCAAAGACTAATACTAATTCCAGTTACATATTTCTCCAAGCCTTCACAGGAGTCTCGTCTACTTCACGGTAGTTTTGTGTTTTAGTTGCCTTTGAGTTATCAGGGATCCATGCTTGCTGGCTTGGAGGCAAACAGCATTTCTCTCTGGTCTAATTACGTAGAGATCCAACTTGGCCAGGCAAATATGCTGGTAAGATCTAGCTAGTCCCATGATGATTGTGGTAGCATGAGAGAATATTTATACCAGCCAGTACAGAATACATGGTCAGATAAACTGCCACATTTAGACTACCCCCTATCTATGAAGTGACCTGCAGGAGGCAATCCAGGGCAGATGCAGAGGTTGTTAGAGGAGTCCTGCAATAGGAAACTATGTACATAATACTTTAAATATCTGTGCTATGATATGTGTCTTTGTTTCTGTTTCTCTATTTATGTATACATGTTTATATATATATATATATACATACATACATTTATAGATACACATATACAGCAAGTCATATGATTTTCATCACTCTAAGGACAAAACTATAATACCAGTTATTTAATGTTAAGTGGAAATACTATGTTATCAACAGAACATATTATTTTTGGAATACTTCCAAAATTAACTTTAGAAAAGTTTTTGGGAAATTTCAGAGTATTAGTAAGTGACAATGCACAAGAGCAAACAAAAATCCATTATATGTATATAACATTAAGGCTAAAGTTAATCAGAAACCATAATTTTTCACTAAGAAATGAATCAGTGATAGAAAAATAGTGCACTTTATTAGCCTGAAGCTGTGAATAATATATTAAATCCTTAAGGTCTTAGACTAGGTTGATGCTACCTTTTAACAGCAGTGATGCTTTTCCTGTTATTGGACTTAGTGTATTTGTCAGATACTGTATTGTGTACCTTGAGTCTGAGCTTGGTGAATCGGTGAAGAGGGAAGTCATTGCTATTTACAGAACACTGATGTTATTTTGGAAGTTAAGTCCAGCAAATCGCAGACCTTTGCTTGGATCCGAGGAACATGTCATTGCATATTGCTTAATTATTACTTGCTACTGTTTCAAGTCATAAATAAAAAAAAATAAGAATGAGTCGTTCCTCCAGAGTAATAAATTATTGTTACTGTTTTTGGCACATCGAATACACCACAGGTAGCTTGCCAGGCTCTGCCATGGCTCTGGATTCATCATAGGAGACCCCAGTCTTTTTCTGTCAGACCATCAGCCATCCAGGGCCCATGGGACAGAGCCCTGGGTTTAGACAAGCCTGTCTCCCTGTCTGCCACCTGCTGACACAGTCAGGCACCAGAGCCACATCTGCACCCCCTTGAGGGGCAGAGAGAGTAATAAATAGGTGGAATAAAATGTTTGGATATCAAGACATAAATCTTGGGGGAGAGCTTACAGCAATAGCCCAGAGGCCCCCAGTGATAGTCAACCCTCTTTCAGCCTGGTGGTACTGTGTCAGCAGTGACACACCTGCAGAGCTCAGGGGCCACCAGGGCTACTGTGGCCAGGACGTGGTGCTCGAATCCAACTTGAGGCCTCGCACATGAAATGATGCAGCTCTGCCCTTTGAGTAGATCCTTAGGCCAGGTCAAAATTAATTATTGTATATATCTATGGGTAATAAATCTTTGAAAAACTTACAGGTTCTTCAAAGGCAAGTTTTATTACTGCGTATAAACTATTTTATCTGTTTGGCCAAATGCAAAAGATAGAACAAAGTTACTTGCTGCCCAAGCAAAATTTTTAAGTCATTTCTGTGTCTAATCTGCTATGTTTTATGGTATTCGCGTGTGTATGTGTGTTTGTGTGCTTGGCTCAAGCACAGGGCAGAGTGGCAGGGTGCAAGTCAGAAATCACTAATCAAAGGTTTTATTTGCAAAGGAAGCATGTATAAACAAATGAGGAAGGAGACCAGTTAGCTGAACATAGATAGTTGTACTAATACAGATCACAGAAAGCATGGGAGCCAGACAGAAACCAAAAAATGCAGAAGTAAAAATAGAATCAGAGATTTTTCTTTCTTCTCTTTCTTCATACCAGGATTAATTCAATTAGTTTCTGCCCCTGTTCACCATTGTTTAAAGAAACAAAGTTTATTTTCATATGCATACTTTTTATTTTTCTTTGCTTTTAAGTAGCACTTGTGCGGTCCTTTTTTAATCACATCCTAGATTCCAAACCAAGAGTTGAATTTACAGCTCTAAGTTACGCAAGCGCTACCCCGACATCTGTTTATTAACGATGCTCTTTCGTGTCCAGCACATCTATGACATGTGGCCCATTTACTGTACTAACATTTCCAATTTAGCTCTGAATAGGTAGTGGTGCCCAAAGCACTGTGTCCTGTGGTGAAATAGTGCCTAATCAGTGTTTATGATAGGGTTTACAAGTCACCAAAGAGCACGGGAAGAGATTTTTACTTCTTAAAGTACAAATATTGCTGAGCTCTGGGAATCTGTCTCCCTCTCTCTTTTTTTAAATTGCGGTTAAAACTGTGTAATGTAATACTGTCAGTGATTTAAATGGAGTGTACCTCTTTCTTTCAGACATTAATGCTATTTGTTAAACTTTGTAATTACTATGCAAATGAAGTGCTGTACTTAAAAAATGGCAGTGCCAAGAGTACAACAGAGAAAAACAGTTTGAAATTCAAACTAATACAAAATAACCTTCAAGGCTTATAGAACTCAAATATTGTATTTTTTTTATTCCTTTGAATGCAGCATTTGGGCAAAAGCAATGATAACTTGTCTTTGTTCTTAATACATAGATAGCAAATGCTTAGAACCCGAGATTTGAAAGCTTCTGAGACATATTAGCTCCCAGATCTTCACAACAGGTAGCTGGTATTTTTATTCCTTTTTTAGATATGAAGAATTCAAGACCCAGGGATGCTTAACTCATTTGCTCAGGGTCACTGAAATAAACCACAATGACAGCCAGGAAATGATCTGAGCACTTCCAAACTCCAAGCTATTACGAGAATCTCCAAATAATAATAACTTAAAAGTGACAGAATGTATGACTTAAATTAAGACTTCAGATTATTAAAATAGCTGAACAAGTGTGATCCAGTTTTCTCCCATACCATACCATGGTATGTATTTTAGAAGACTATGAGTAGATTTGGCTTTCTAAAAATTAGCTCCTGCTCAGAAACAATCTGAACTTCTGAGCCTTCTCAGAAGTGATGACATAAGCATAAAAAATGTGAGCAGGTTTTCTCATTCTTGTATTTCCCAGTGTCTTGCATTTTGTCCAGTTTGGACACACACACACACACGCACACACACACACACACACAGAGCATCAAACAATGAATAAAAGAATGACTGTGTCATTTAAGTAGCTTTCCATTTGAAATCAGTTCAAAAAGACACCAAGAGCCAAATCCAACTTGAAAACTAACAACCTCTTCTGGTAGAGACATTTTCCCTTATTTTGTCCTTCCCCAAAAAGGAGAAGATGAGTTTAGGTTGAACCCATGCCCGTAAATCTTTGTTTAAATTTGCAGATCCATTATGGTGAGTCTCAGGGGAACAGCCCAGGAAGGAATTTATTGACTACTCTGGTGTTTATCAGCCTAGAGACCACCCTTTAAAAAAGTGTTTCTTGTTCTTTTCCTGATAGAAGCGATTTTGTTTCTTGGCCTGTGTGGACGGATGGTCACTTAGAGGACGTAAGTTTGCCATTTTCCAACACCCTGGTGGCTTGTTACCCTTTTCTTTTTATTTTTTCAACTTTTCAATTGGTGTTCAATTTTTTCAGCCTCTCTGAAAGCAGCCCGGGAAACTAACGTACAAGGTTAGGTTCATAGGGAAAACCAAGTCCCTACACTTTACCCACCAAACCTCTGCAAAACAAATCACTGAACCATGACAAAAAAGTTTCCTCCTTTTTAGTTCCGCTTTATTCTTTTACTACTCTTGAACTCGACAAACATGATTGTTTTTATATTTCATCTCACTAGAGCTTTTATATGAGACATCATGCAAACTAGAAGAATCCAACTCCCTGATTCATTGAGAGCAATTTGTTGCTGTTTCTATGGGATCCTCTTTAAATTTCAAAGAAAAATTTTTAAATTTATTTTGATGGTGTTGAAGAAGCTTGTACCATGCTCAGTAATGCTCAGATACTACTACTGGCTCTGTGCTTGGGGTTGAACCTGGGTCAATTGCATGCAAGTCTATGTAGCCTACTCCACTGAAGACTTTTTAAATAATTGTATGCCAAAAATGTAAAACATAGCAGTTTAGACAGTTACCAAAGCAGGAGAGCTAGTGATGATGGCGTTATTTTTGAGATTAAGTTAGACAGTCACAGTCACTATAATCATAAATACTTAGACTATTAGATCATTGGTATTCTCTTTGTGACAGGAGTGTGGGTTTTGTCACGCGCTTAATTAATGTCATTCCCAATATTATGTTGACTTTGAATTTCAGTAATTGTCTGAAAGAAATGGGCACTGACATTATCACTATGAATTAGTAATTGTCAAAGAAAGCCATTGAAAAACCCATGCTGGCTGGCTTCAGTATGAACACAGGGTTTCAAAGTAGCAGTTCCCTGGACTCCAGTAACTAGAGTTAGTAATGGTAGTGGTGGTCTTGAGTTCTGGTATGCAGGATTATGACTGTTCCCATGGGTAAATGCAGTTCCCAGAGTCTAGTAACTAGAGTTAGTGATGGTAGTGGTGATCTGAGTCCTGGTACCCTGGAACTGCAGTTCCTATACAAAAATACAGTGTCCAGAGTCTAGTAACTAGTACTAGTGATGGTAGTGGTAGTCTGAGTCCAGGTGTCCAGGAATTAATGGCAGTTCCCATAGGCATGCAGTGTCCAGAGTCTCTGAACTAAAATTAGTGATGGTAGTGGTAGTCTAAGACCTTGTACCCAATAATTCATGTTGACATCAATGACTTCACTACTGTGATGGTATGATTATGGCTGTATGGTCTTTGAGGCAGTTCTTTCTGCTGCTTGGCATGTTTCAAGTTGTGGTCTAAATATAGTGAGTGAATATATACTGAAAAGACAATGCGATGGGTCACCTTGAGTTTTTTTTTCTTTTTTTTTTTTTTTTTTGCTTTTTTGGGTCACACCTGGCAATGCTCAGGGGTTACTCCTGGCTCTGCACTCAGGAATTACTCCTGGTGATGCTCGGGGAACATATGGGATGCCGGGGATCGAACCCAGGCCGGCACAGGCCAGCCACGTGCAAGGCAAACGCCCTACCTGCTGGGCTATTCGCTCCAGCCCTGCGCGTTGAGTTTTTCACTTCACTTGTCATCCCATTCAACGATTTGCTCGAGCGGGCCCCAGTAACATCTCCATACGTTCTGTCAAATGCTAGTGTAGCCCAAGGGCTACTGCTCCCTCCAGGAACATGAAGAGCCTCAAACCATTCCTTCTGGTCATGGGAATGAGGTCTATAACTGTTACTTGGTTTTTGGCATATCAAATATGACACATGTAGCTTGCCAGGCTCTGTCATGTGGGTGGGATACTCTTATAGTAGCCTCTCATCTAGAGCATGTATTGATGAACCAAGACAGGGAAAGATCAGCTTTTCTGCTGGGAGGAGCTCTGAAGAGCTGTGGGGTCTGGATGTTGAAAATTGCGGCCCTCATGGTTTGGGGGTTCCTCTGGCTTCTTGCAAGGCTCTGCGGGGGGTGGAAGGTCAGGGCTAGAACCCACCTTCCCTCCTAGGCACCTCATAATCAGCTGGGCTCAGGGAGAGCTGGTAGTAACTCTACCTCATGTCTCTCAGTATACTGTGGTATACTCTCAGTAATAGGCTCTCATCTAGTGCATTTACTGATGAACCTCAAAGGGGAGAAATTATCTTTTCTCATGGGTGGAGCGCTCTCAAACTGTGGAGTCTGGATGTTGAAAATAGCAGCCCTCATGGTGTGGGGGTTCCTCTGTCTTCTTGCAAGGCTCTGCTGGGATGGCAGGCCAAGGGCTAGAAACTGCCTTCCCTCCTGGGCACCTCATGATCAGCTGAGCACAGGGAGAGCTTGTAGCAGCTCAGCCCCGTGTATCTGAGTCTCTGGATCAGGCATACCTGGGCTTGAAACAGGCTTCACTGTAGGGTGGAACTCTGACGAGCAGGCCTTGAGATCAGCTTTTCTTTTGGGTGAAGCTCTGATGGTCTTCAGTGCCACATAACAAATAATTCCAAACACAGCATTTTTCGTCATTTACTTGCTCTGTGGCCAGAGATCTGGGTACAACATAGGTGCACCTTTTCTCTTGGGGTCTTTCACAGGGAATAAGGTTCCAGTTACAGTTTATGATATTTGTGCCCAAATTATCCGACCTTGCCAGCCAGAACTACTACTGTAGAGGTGAATAAATAATCAAAATAACTGGAATAAGAACCAATGTACCACATCAAGGCAAGCAAAGGGAAGGTGACTGTGGTGTGTTCCTTTTGGGGTGAGTGACTCCCCCTGGTCATAGCAGCTACTGTGGCTTTTATAGGTGTTGCTTGAGAGAATGTGTTATGCTGGGCGTTAAACATGGAATTCTCTATATGCCTGAATGTTCATCAGCACATTGAGCCATTATGCTGGGCATTAGATGTGGCATCTTTGTATGTCTGGAAAGTGCTGCCACACTTTGAGCTATATCTCAAGACCTGGCTTATTTTTGAGATAGTCTAGAAAAATAAAAGAACAATGCTGTATTTGAAGTATATTTTAGATTTCTATTTCAGAATATTTATTCAGTCATGGGAAACATTGTGAGCTTTCTGGAAAAATGAAAAATATTTAGAAATACTAGGGGAATAAATATAAGGTAGTCATATTAAAGTTTCATTGTAAAGTCCGAAAACATACAATCTAGAACCATATCTGACATATATTAGCTACTACAGAGTTATTTTTATCCTTTTATAGTTACTCACATCCATCACCAAACTGAACTCACTTAGCTAAAGACTTAGATAAAATATAATATTCAGAAATATAAATAAGATGAGTTGAAAGAGCTTTTTAAAAAAGTGCCCAGAAGTTAAGGGGCGAGTTATAATCTCATGGTTAGGTGCTTATGTTACATGTCACCGACCCAGGTCCCCTACCCGCGCCCCACACGGTCCTCTGGGCTTACCAAAGGCAGCCAGATATGGTCCCAAAACAAAAAAACAATAAAATTAAGGAGAATCAATAATTACTTTGGGGACTTTAGAATATAAAGTTTATCATGAACAATTGCTGTTGGCACTTGCTTTACACATAGTATTGTGAAGTAAAATATCTACAGATGATGTCCTGCCAAAAATTGCTCTCCTTTTTCTTAGTATTATTTCAGATGTTTGAAAAGCATGAAGAGATGACAGTATTTGCTTAGGAAAGCTTGTGTTCTTAAAGGGTAACCTACTGACAAAAGACAGTGCTAATAGAAAACGATGGTGATGGCTTTTCCTGCTGTGAAGGAAAAATAGTGTTTGATCATTTTCTAAGTTATATTTTCTGAATATCCCCCATTATGTTGCCTTTTCCGACTGAGCACAACTGTAGAATGCCAAGGAACTTTAGTAAGAGAAAACTCATGAAACCTTTCATTGTGCCTTTCTCCTCACTGCTGTAATGGGGATCAGCTTGGTTGGTCTCAGGATGTTATAAAACTTAAATGAGATCCTGAAGGCACATTCCTGGTTCAAGGTATAGTTCTAAACAACAAGTCTCTTCAGGAATTTGGGGTTGGGGTTGGAGCGATAGCACAGCGAGTAGAGCATTTGCCTTGCATGTGCCGACCCGGGTTTGATCCCCAGCATCCCATATGGTCCCCCGAGCACCACCAGGAGTTATTCCTGAGCAAAGAGTCAAGAGTAATCCCTGAGCATTGCCAGGTGTGACCCAAAAAAGAAAAAAAAGAATTTGGGGGTGTCAAGTCTTCCAGCTGGATTCCTGCTTTTTCTTGCTCTTGAGATTTCTGTAGAGTTCCCTTGCTCTTCCAGGGACTCTCCATGCCAAGTTCCTTCAGGTAAGCAGTGGAATGTAGGCTGACAGTCCACCATTCTCCTATTGACATTTTATAGCTGGTGGAATGACCCAGAAGCTGGAAAAATGAAGATGCTCAGAGCGTGCAGCCCTTTCCAGCGTTCTTTTCACTTCTGGAATATTGTTTATGATAAACCTTTAAAATTACGGTGAATTACAGTAATAGAATCCAGTGAAGATAGAGCTATTGATGGGGTTTTGTAGGTGAAAAAAGAAACAAGGAATAATAACAAAAATTTGGTTGAAGTTCTAGCATATTCCTTCAAGAGTCATTGTTTCTTTTTAAAATGCTATTTTAAATATTTGGCAATTTAAATTATATCACAAGGTATCAAGAATATTATTTGATAAGCGGGTAAATATCTAACCAAGGAAAACGTTCAATTTTAATTTTGCATGTGTCTTTCAGTACTCAATAATGTGGAAAATATAGTATAGATATTGGTAAAAAGTACTCATTGTTGTTACAAATAATACCATATAATATAAAATAATAATTTGCTTATAATAATTTTATTACAAAAAATACTATATTTTAGTAAAAGTATCAGCATATTCCACCATTGAACTAATTTAATGTTTCTTTCACTTATGTAATCAAATGTCAGTAGTTGATTTGGCATTTTTCATTTATTATAAATAATGCATGCATGGACACCTTTGTTCTGACAATGACATATCTGTGGATATTTTTTTTTTTGTGTGTGGATAATTATTTCAGATAAATTCCTCAGAAATATATTAATCAACCTAAGGGTAAGAATATTTTAAGCCTATGTTGAATACAAAGTAAATAAATTATACTAACTTTACACATTTAATTTTTAAAAAAGGATTTTTAAAAATATTTTTTAAAAAATCTTTAAAATGTTTTTTAAAGATTTTTTAAAAAATATTATTTAAAAAGATTTTTAAAAATATTTTTAAAAAAGAAAAGTTTGCAAAGTATTACATTACAGGTATATAATATCTGTCTTGAACAAATGCAGAGTTCAAGTGCACAATAACTGATTTGCTTGAGATGATACCTTCGAGCGATTCAGGGTAATGTTCCAGGACCTAAATCAGCTTCCATTAGTCTCAGATCACTTCATTTGCCTTGACCCTAAAAATAGGTTTGCAAACAACTTAATTTCACTGTCCAAAAGTCACTTGGAGGATGTTCAGTCTATCCCATCATACACTGCAAACTCTAAAGCATAAAAATAGTATTTATGTTGGAAATTCATGTAATGGATCTATGCGATAGAAAACTCAGAAGTCTCTCTTTTGTCTTTATGAAATATAATCTAACAGAGCCTAGATTAGAAAAATGTTACCAATATACCTGTTGTTGATAGGAAAAACTAGGCTGGTCTGAGGATTGTAGTCTGGAATATATAAAAGGTGTCCCAGGAAAAGCTACCCTTTACCATGAGTCCAGGAGACTAGACAAAATGTCATATCTCTTACTGTGTTTATACCAATGACTTAAAATATTATTGAGAAGTAAGCGTAATGTGATTGTTTAATGGGTTAGCAGTAAAGGAAAGGAGAAAGCAATATGCCCTGAGATGGGATGGCCTTGTCCTTGGTGGGCCTCCAAGAACATATCTCAAATACTATAGCCCCCTCATGGGATTCCATCCTGGGTGGATCTCCTAGAGCTTATTCCCTGAGGAGGGGCATTACATCTGTTAATTGTTTTATGATTCAAGTTCAACCACCCATCTGTAACTCCCTGTCTCCAACCCTTAATGATGCTTCTATAGCTAGCTTGGTAAACTTGAACTTAACAGTCACTGATCAACAAGGCTGTTGCCCTGTCTCTTTGTCCATGCCTCGGGGATGGCCATCAGCCACGATTGTACTCGGGAACCCTGCAGAACCTCAACATATAGACACATATCTTTAGCTTCTGAAAAGCTACGCAGATGAGGAGTCAAATAATCTTATAATAGTTAAACAGAGAACTGCTTGAAATTATTAAGTTACTTTTCTCATTTACTCCTTTAAATTTGAATTTAAGATATATTTAAATTTATAAATTTAATCTACGAATTTATATATATAAATTTACTATAAAGATTTAAATTTAAATATTTAAATTTAAATCTTAAAGATTTTCAATCTTTACTGACCACATACTATATTACATGCAAGGGTCTTAACATGAAATATTGAGAGGAATAAAATATTCATGCTCCCTAAGATGTTGCAAAAGAAATTAGAGATGATAAGAAATAGACAACAACAGTTTTCTGCCAGATATAAAGTGAGGAGAGATGATAAAGGATCATAAGAGGTCAGAGAGGTAGAGTAAATAGCACATTGTTAAGTTGAAATTCATATAATTCTAGTTTATATACAAATGTTCTACGTTTTCTTCTAACACATTTTCATGTAGAGTTTCTTCGTTTGTAAGTTAGATACCAATATTGAGGGACATACACTCACTTGGAGATCCCAGTGCTGGTCTGGCATTGGAGACAAGTCAATGCTCAGAACTCTATCATGTCGCATGCCATGGAATTACTATTTAGGAGGTCTGCATAATTTCTTAGGATCATTAGAAGACACGCTATTCTACATCTTGTAAAACCAGAGTAGTTTTTAATCTCATATTCAGACTTTATTTCTTTGGTTAACACACATCAAGTAACTATTTTAATTCATCATTGGGTGTCTAACACAAGCAGTTTTGCATACAGGGTGAGTAACACAAACCTATAAGAATGAGAATGCAATAATGCATCATTCACGTCATTCTTCCAGTCATTTAAAGATCTTTATTGTGCCTAGTACAGATGCTATATTGTTAGAGTGTGAAAACATTAATGTATATATCCGTATGGAAGAGAAGTCCATTTGAGAGTCAAATATGATATTTTCTTCTGGACTTGTTTTCTTTCAGAAGTTTTTCAGTTCTTCTGAAGTGATTTGTTTTGAACTACATTAAAGAAAAACAATCAACATCTCTGTGGGAAATCCTTTCTCTCATACCTGGAAAACATGTGAAGCAGGAAAAATTAAATCCAGTTAACACGTTGGTTTGCATAGCAATCAAGTTATATACATATATATAAAACTTGTGACAAGTTAATATATATATAACTTATGTGTATATTATATATATATGTTATATATGTAACTTATGTGTACATATACATACATTCACACATTCATCTTAGTAAATATGAATTTTATGAAATGTAAGATGCAGATATACATATCTTCCTTTATATATTTTACTTATTAAAATTGTTATTAAACAACTATTATATATACTCTTAAACATCAAATACCTTTCATGATATTTGACATCTAAATGCAATGATTGTCATTAGTGTAGTTCAGTAATATTTGGTTTATCTTTATAGGTGTAGAGAAGGCATATACGAAACATTGACACCTCAACAAAATATAGCAAAATTTAATAAAGAAGCAAAGTTTCTTTTGACTGGTTTTAACTTAAGGCCAATAAAATGTTAAGATTTAAAACTACAAAGCTGCTATAAGACATCTTTAAAATTGTATTAAGGCGACATTTGGTAGAGAATATTTACAGGGTCTTAGGGCCTCAGCTGGGTGATTATGTGAAAATTAGGTAAGATCTGGAAGAGTCCATTGGAGGATAGAATAAAGTGAAGGAAGGCCTGTGGACATACTTATGTGAGATGTCAATTTTGACCAATGATTTAAATTAATTATCAATGAAATCTATCAGGAACATACAGTTTCTGGAACACACAACCAAATGATTTGAGATCACAATGATGTGGGGCTGCTCTGGCACTTGCTGGAGGAGTCATCGTGGCTTCCTGCTTGCAGTGGGTGAGTTCCAACCCCGGAGCCATCTTTCAGGTAAGCGGATACTTTTTTTTCTTTTCTCAATCATTTAGGAATGTTAACATATAGATAAATGGTTGCATAGAAAATTAGATCTATTTCCTATCTCGTAGTTCACTTTGGACTCACGTTATGTGCTGTATTGTGACCGATGAGATAAGTCTAAGTTGATCATGTGTAGAAATGTTCTGAGATAGTGCATGCTTTAATACATTATTTCTTCCTTTCTGCCACTGTGTCTTGTGTGGTGTAGCTTGCGTGTCTAATAGCTGTGTCACAGAGGAAGGAGATGTGGCAGGGAACTGATTCTAGGTCACACTGCCACCAACATGTAATGATCACATTTAATTGTGCAGCAAACAAATCATTTTTGTTTGATATCAGTAAGATAGGGATTTTTTGTTCCCAAAGCAAGATAGTCTATTTTAAACAAAACAAATAGTAGGTATATATTTGGAGAATAGGTAGTATACAAATAAAGATGAATGCTTAATTTCTTCAGTGCCTTAAGTATAACTTTTCTCAAATGTACTATTTAGATCTCAGAAAAACATACCTCTGCTTAATAAAATTTAACTCACAGAAATACTAACTTTAAAAGTAAGATAAAATCATAAACAATATAAAGTAGCTTTCTTACATGAGTTCCTTTAAAATAATACATTATTGAAATCCCACTCACATTTTATATCATAACACAAAGCATAATACATCCAGATTTATCTCCTCTTCTATATTCATGAAAAAAAATATATTTTATGGGAGCTGACGTGTGGTTTAGTTGTTGTATAGGGTTTTTTATTCCAGAGGCTCTGGGTTTAATCCCTGGACCAACACATACAAATAATATCTTTTGGCTAATTTTTCTAATTTATATGAGGTGTATTTTCAACCCAAGTATCTGTAGCTCAAGTTTTATTGCCATGTAGATACAGTGTTTTCTAGCTACATTTCATAGGTAGACTTTTGATAATTGGAATAATTAATTTGCCAGTTATTAAGTTCATAATTATGGAAATTTTTATCTATTCTCTTCTCAAAATAGCAATCCTAACATTGATCTGACATTATGATATTATAGAAAATCACCACCATGATTATGTTATTTACGGTGTCTGTCTAATTTTGGAATGAGTTAGTGGTGCTGCACTTGGAGACTGAATGTAGAGTCCTGAGCATTAAAGCTCTCCCACAACGCTCTTTAGTTTCTCATAACATAAGTACAATAGTTTCTCATCTGTAAATGTTTGCTAAATAGTTAGGTTCACCTCACACTGAAGGAAAATCTAGAGGCAAAGAAAAAGTCAAAGGAAAGATTTTAGTGTCCTCGTTTGTGGTGCTGGTCACGCAGACTGCTTTGGAGCTTGTGTGGGCCAATACGACTTCAAAGGAATGAGTCACTTGAGCTCATTTCTCTACCGTCTATATTTCAGGCTCTTAGAAGTTAGGACTTTTACATGAATTTAATTTAATTCTTGATGAGAAATGGATATTGGTAAACTAAAACATACATCTATTATACCAGTCCACTATTATTTACTAACAATTGAACCTCACAAATCACATATTTTAATTAGAATAGTTTACTGCAGGAGTCAAGTTAGTTGCTAAGGAGTCTGAAAAAAGTAGAGCCTGTGCTTTTTATTACATACAAGATGTGTGTTGGAGTTGATTTTATTAGAGCCAAAATAAATGATGCAAGTTTAAAATGACTTCTGGTATTGTTAATAAAAATTTTACTATGACTCTTACTATGAATACTTGTTCTAATATCTTAAATTCTCACAAGATATTAGCTAAATGTGAGATGCATATATGATAATTTTATTATGAATATTTTGTAGTATCCTTGCTTTATTTAATTACAGTATAGTAAATGTGTTAGAAACTATAGCTTGACTTAATTGCATATATTTATCCTTGAATTATGAGTAAGACAAAACAAATTTTGAGGTATAAGTGCTCATGGAATCATATATACTTACCTTTGTACAGTTATGTCTACTAGCTAAATATTAAAAACTCATTCCAGGTTTAGTTCTAACATTTCCTTTTTTCACTGTTTCCAAGATTCACTTTATAATAGCATAAGAACACAGGAAAACATAAATGAGAAAGATAAATGCAAGAAAATAGGTAAAGTGGGCTAGATCAAATCTAAATACTTTTATGCATTGAAGGACATAGTTTATGGTGTGAAAATAAATAGCATGGAATAAAATACTCTAGATAATATGTCTGACAAGGACTATTCAGAATATATGCACACATATATGCCAATTAGTTTTTATTTAGGTATCAGGATCGGTTTGGAGCCACATCTGGCTTACTCCTGGATCAGCCCTCAGAGATTGCTCCTGCTGTGCTTAGGGACTCTGCACCCTTGACACTCATTTTTAGAAGCAAAAATCAGGGTATATTATCATTGCAAATTTTTATTTCCTTACTATTTTCTAATTATATATATGCAATTATACTTCAATTCATAAATCGTGACAATAAAATTAACAAATTGATTTTAAAAAATCAAGTAGGTAGAGCTGTTGTATCAAAAGGCTGAAGGCATGCTTCTTGAGAGGTCAGGTTTAATCGTCGGCATTGCATGGTTTTCTGTGTAATTTTATAATCCATAAGAATTGAGCTAGCATCTGAACGCCATTGGTATGATCCCCAAAGCAAATAACCAGTGGATCTGACTAGACATTTCCTCAGAGAATATAAACCAAAATGGCCCATAAGCAATGGGAAGATGATCCACATCCTTATCATTGGGAAATGGAAATCAGTAGCATAATAAAATTGTACTCTGCATTGCGAAAAGTAGCTATTAGAAGACAATAGAAAATAAAAATTGCTGATGATCACTATCACTATCTTCCCATTCATCATCTATTTGCTAGAGCGGGCACCAGTAATATCTCCATATGTCCTGTCTCATGCTAGTAGAACCCAAAGGCATCTGCCCTGTGCACTGTTAATAGGAATATAAAATGGTGTTGCTCCTATGAACATCAATATGGTGAATAAATAAAATATTAGTGACAGAGAGGCCATCTGATCAGCAGCTGCGTTTATAAATATATACACAAATGTAAAACAAGTTTGAAATATTTGTACTCTTCTATCCACTGCATGTTAATTCACAGTAGTCAAAAGATGAATACAACTAACAAGCCAACTGATGGATAAATAGCTCAATAGAATGTGACATATACAAACAATGAAATATTATTCACCCTTAAATATTATCTCTGGTCAGAGATAGTACTGAGTATACGTTGCTTGCCTTGCATACAGCTGATACCAATTCGATCTCAGCTACCACATAAGGCTCCCCAGAAATCCCTAGAACAGTCAGCAGTAAACACCAAGCAGAGCCTGGAGTGGCCAAAGCAGATTTTTTTTTAAAGGAAAGGAAAAGATTCTAAAAAAGAAAAAAAGTCAAAGGGCTGGTTTGCACAAGGACTGGGCGGTATAGGGTGGGAGAGAAGATCAGCTGTGGTAAGCAACAGATAGAGACAGAAGACAGTTAGTATAGGGCAGGGGAGTGAAGAAACACTGAAATTGAGTGTTTCTGTCATAAACCATTAGACCCACATGAAATTCTAACTTTATATTCAATGGTTTGTGTATATATGACTGTATATATGTGTCTTCATGCATGAGGACAAATTAATGTGTGTTCATATATAATCATATTGTTAAACATTTGTGAGCTCACTGTTCAGTAGACACTTCCACATAAAATGGTGATTAATTTTATACTAACTCCATATGACATTTAATAATACTATTCCTAGAAATTGATGCTGACACTCAGGAAAGCTAAATGTCTATTGCATGTCATCAAGGTGCATCAGCATGGGGCAGTACAAATTCAGTTCTCTTTTATGTACACGTACCAATAGTTACCATAGACAATCATTTCTATATTATTAAAGTCCTGTTTTAACAAAATTCTCTGCAAACATGTATGTAAATTATAGCACTGTAAAAATAAGTGTATGTTCCTTAAGGGACACTGTTCTATTTAGAGCTACCTACCAGTATGCAACTTAGATCTAATTAAAATTTGTTGCTATCTAATGTATATAGATAGGGAGATAGCTAGATCACCTTTGTTGCTATATAATGTATATAGACAGGGAGATAGCTAGATCACCTTTATCTATCTGTATTGCAAAACATAATGCCCCAAAGGAGAGAGATGGATAGAGAGAGGGAGAGGAAAGACAGAGAGAAGTGCCTGCCATCAAAGCAGGGTGGGCAGGAGGGGAAATTGGGGGACATTGTGGGAAATGTGCACTGGTGTAGTGATGGGTGTTGGAATAGTGTATGATTGAAACCCAATCATGAACAACTTTGTAACTGTGTGCTTCACTGTGATTCAGTAAAAAATCAATTTAAAAATGTAGAAAAATGAAATATGTTACCAGCAGGCAAAAGTAACTTTAAATACATATTTATTAACAAATAAATTTTAGATGTTTTTTTTCTTTATGAATTCTGCAGTACATGGAATGTAAGTTTTAAAGTTCAGAGGCGTCGTGATACACTTAGTAGAGTTGCACAAATCCATTAGTTTGCACAGGCGCTGCTCCTTTGCTTTTGGCATTCGCTTTGTCTCTCTGCTATGTCATTTCTCCCATCGGATCTTCTTAATAACACTAGCTCAAATGAAAAAGCAGAAACATGTAAACATAGGAGTACCTAAGTAACTCTAAAATGTAGATCTAAATAGCAACATTGGCAGGGGCAGTTGTCTCCAGGGAATCAGCTTTCCATTAAACAGATGTTTTGTTGACCTTTTCTTAGGCAGCCCTAGTTATCTAACATCACACTCATCCTGAAAATCAGAAAATGGAAAATGGAAGCAGAGATTTTTTTTTTGTAACTAACATAACTACAGATTACCTTATGTTCACGTATTTGTCCTATTTCTCCATTCAGACTTTTTCAGTTCCTCTCAAAACACACCCACAGTCTCATGGTTTTGAGTCTTCACTAGGTCTGGATGGATGCCAGTGCGGACCTAATCTAGACAAGTCCAGTGTATGATAGCCCAAAGGGACAACACAGACATTCCTATATAACAAAGGCAGAAGATGGTCTTTGAGACAATAGACTCTCAAATGCTGTTAACTTAATGCCCGCATAACACCTCCACGGCACTAGGGTCCACACATAACTGAGCCTTACTTAAACCCACTCCATTATTCTCTCCAGTGTTTAACTTTACCTAATAAAAATTTATTCTTTCCCTGGTTTCTCTTTGGCTGATTTTTAAGGGGCATTGACAGATATCTTGGTAAACTCCTGCTGATAGATTTTTATATCTCAAAAATCTTATATTATGCTAGAATAAACACAACTCTCTTAAAATGTGAATTTCTAGATTAAATTCCAGTCAGCTCTTTGTGTCAGAACTCCCCTCCAAAATTCTTCTAATGCCTCTTTGTAAAAAAAATTACAAGTACATTGGTTATGTAAGACTTAAACTACACTTGGAGGCTTTTTGATTTTGTTTTTGTTTAGTTTTTGCTCAAAAGATCTGAAACTGTCCCTAAAGAAATTAAGAACTAACTAAAAATTGAGAAACAGCAAAAGTTCTTCTGGACTGGGAAAGGTGCTCATTATTTTGCTCTCTCCCAAAAAAACTTAACTCAGAAATCTTACATTTTTTCAGAACAGTGGTGGCCGCAGGAGACGAGCTCTCCGAGGGAATCTGTTGACAACTCTCGTGCCCACCAGCCTTCAGCCTGCGCTTCCAAAGATGTGCCTTTTACTTTTCCTATAATTGATGCTTCTTCCGACAGGAGAGACACGAGGCCATGAATCTGCCATTTCCCACTCCTCCCAGTGGCTTACAGCCATAAAGGCTCTTTCCTCTTCCCATCACTGTCATTTGGTCTCTTCGTGGTCTTTCCCTCTGCTATTGGAACGAGATCTTCCAACCCACAATCTGCTCGATGCGTCTTTATCCTCTTAGTGTCTTTTTTTTTTTATTAAACATTTATTATACTACAGTGAGATATACAATTACAACATTGTTCATGTTTGGAGGTTTCGGTCACATAGTGTTCCAGCACTCCGCCCTCCACCAGTGCCCATTTCCCACCACCAATGTCCCCAGTTCCCTCCCCCCCTCCCATAGCCTGCCTAAATGGCAGGTTCTTTATCTCTTTTCTCTCTCCCTCTCTCTCTCTTCCTTCTCCTACACATTGAGGGTTGCACTACATGCACTTGGAAGCCATCATGTGCATTTTTTTGCCTGTATTTAATGCTCAGTTCTACATTGGTATCAACCCTTTCGACATTTATTCACACATGTTCCCTTCTCTGTCTTACCTAACCTATGACTGCCTCACATTTGCAGTAATTTCCACTTTTGGTAAGATCACCTGATATATTTGTCATGCAAATAAATGCAGTCATTCTATGTCTCTCTCCTTATGACTAATTTCACTCCACATGATCCTTTCCATGTCCATCCATTTATCGGCAAATTTCATAACTTCATTTTTCCTAACAGCTGCATAGTATTCCATTGTGTAGATGTACCACAGTTTCTTTATCCAGTCATCAGTTCTCGGGCATACTGGTTGTTTCCAGGTTCTGGCTATTGTGAATAGTGCTGCTATGAAAATAAAAGTGCGGATTGTTTTTCTGCTGTGTGTTTTTGGTTTTCCAAGGAGTGGTATGGTTCCCAGGAGTGGTATGATTGGGTCAAATGGGAGCTCAATTTCTAGTCTTTGGAGGCATGTCCATATTGTTTTCCAGAAAGGTTGTACAAGTCGATATTCCCACCAACAATGTATGAGAGTCCCCTTTTCCCCGCATCCACACCAGCACTTGTTGCTTTTACCCTTTTGGATATGGGCCAGTCTCTGTGGTGTGAGATGATACCTCATTGTTGTTTTGATTTGTATCTCTCTGATGATTAGTGATGATGAGCATTTTTTCATATGCCTTTTGGCCATTCGAATTTTTTCCTTGTCAAAGTTTCTGTTCATCTCTTCTCCCCATTTTTTATGGGGTTGGCTGTTTTCTTCTTATATAGCTGTACCAGTGTCTAATATATCCAGAATATTAACCCCTTATCAGATGGGTATTGGGTGAATATTCTTTCCCATTCTGTGGACTGCCTTTGTATCTTAGTCACTGTTTCTTTTGAGGTGCAGAAGCTCTTTAGTTTCATGTAGTCTCATATGTTTATCTTTTCTTCTAATTGTTTTGTTGTTAATGGTGTTTCACCTTTGAAGATGTCTTTAGCTTCAATGTCGTGGAGGGTTTTTCCCATATTTCCTTTAGTGTACTTTATGGATTCAGGTCTGATATTGAGATCTTTAATCCATTTTGATCTGATTTTTGTGCAAGGTGTTAGACACAGGTCCAAATTCATTTTTTTACTTGTAGCTGTCCAGTTTTCCCAGCACAACTTGTTGAAGAAGCTTTCCTTACTCCAGATTGGACTCTTTGCACCTTTATCAAAGATTAACTGATCATGTCTTTGAGGGTGGGTGTCAGGATACTCAACTCTATTCCATAGATCCACAGGTGTTTTTATTCCAGTACCACGCTGTTTTAATTACTGCTGCTTTGTAGTACAGTTTGAGGTTGGGAAAGGTGATGCCTCCCATCTTCTTCTTCCTGAGGATTGCTTTAGCTATCCATGGGGGTTTATTATTCCATACGAATTTCAGGAGTGTTTGGTCAATTTCTTTAAAGAATGTCATGGGTATCCTTATAGGAACCACATTGAATCTGTACAAAGCTCTAGGGAGTATTACCATCTTGACAATGTTAATTCTCCCCATCAGTGAGAAGGGAATGTGTTTCCATTTCCTTGCATCCTCTTTTATTTCTTGAAGCAGTGTCTTGTAGTTCTCTTTGTATAGGTCCTTTACACTCTTGGTTAAGCTGATTCCTAGGTATTTGATTTTCTGTGGCACAATTATGAATGGAATCGATTTCCTAATATCCCTTTCTTCTATTTTGTTATTTGTGTATAGGAAAGCCACAAACTTTTGGGTATTGATTTTGTACCCTGCCACTCTACTATACACATCTATTGTTTCTAAGAGTTTTTGGGTCGAGAATTTAGGATTCTCTAAGTATAATATCATGTCATCTGCAAATAATGATAGCTTGATTTCTTCCTTGCCTATCTGGATGCCCTTAATGTCCTTTTCTTCTCTGATTGCTATGGCGAAGTACTTCCAGTGCTATATTCAATAAAAGAGGTGAGAGAGGGCAACCTTGTCGTGTTCCTGATCTTAAGGGGAAGGCTTTCAATTTTTCCCCCATTGAGAATGATACTCGCTGTGAGCTTTAGGTAGATGGCTTTGACTATCTTGAGGAAGCTTCCTTCAATTTCATTTTCTGGAGGGTTTTAATCGTGAATGGGGGCTGGATCTTGTCAAATGATTTTTCTGCATCTATTGATAGAATCATATGGTTTTTTATTTTTTCTCTTATTGATATGATGTGTTATGTTGATTGATTTGCGAATGTTGTACCATCCTTGCATTCCCGGGATGAATCCTACTTGGTCATGATGTATGATCTTTTTTAATGAGTCTTTGGAATCTGTTTGCTAGTATTTTGTTGAAGATCTTAGCATCTGTGTTCATCAAGGAGATTGGTCTGTAATTTTCCTTCTTTGTGTTTGTCTCTCCCTGTTTTGGGTATCAGGGTGATGTGTGCCTCGTAGAAGCTGTTTGGGAGTGTTTCTGTTTCTTCTATTTCCTGGAAGAGCTTGAACAGGACAGGCAGTAGGTCCTCCTTAAAGGTTTGGTAGAATTTGCTAGTGAACCCATCTGGACCTGGGCTTTTGTGTTTGGGCAGACTTTTAATTACTGTTTCGATTTCCTCAAAGGCAATAGGCTTATTCAGGTATTGGAGGTCTTCTTGTTTCAATCGTGGGAGGTTATAGGACTTCAGGAATTTATCCATTTCTTCTAGGTTCTCATGTTTCGTGGCATACAGTTTCTCAAAGTAATCTTTGATGATCTTTTGGATTTCTGTCTCTTTTCTGTTGTGATGTCACCATTTTCATTTCTGATTCAGTTTATTTGCGTTCTCTCTTTCCCTGTCCTTACAAGTCTTGCCAGTGGCTTGTCGATCTTGTTTAATTTTTCAAAGAACCAGCTCTTGGTTTCATTAATTTTTCGGATTTTTTTTTTTGGTTTCCAGCTCGTTAATTTCCTCCCTAAGTTTTATTATTTCCTTCCTTCTGCCTGGGTTGGGCTTCTTTTGTTGGTCTTTTTCTAATTTTTTTCAGCTGTGAGGTCAGGTTATTTATGTGGGCCCTTTCTTCTTTCCTTATGAATGCTTGCAGAGCTATGAACTTTCCTCTTAATACAGCTTTTGCTGTGTCCCACAAGTTCTGATAGTTGGTATCTTCATTGACATTTGTTTCTAGGAATCTTTGGATTTCCTGTTTGATTTCTTCTATGACTCATTTGTTGTTCAGCAGTGAGCTGTTTAGTTTCCAGGTGTTTGGTCTGGCTCCCTGCTTCTGTGTATGGTTAACTACTATTTCCAGTGCATCATGATCTGAAAAGATAGTTGACACAATTTCTATCTTTTTATTTTTTTTGAGGTATGTTTTGTGGCTCAGTATATGGTCTATCTTGGAGTATGTTCCATGTGCACTGGAAAAAAATGTGTATTCAGCTTTTTTGGGATGAAAAGCCCTGTATATATCAACCAGCTCTCTTTCTTCCATTTCTTCCTTCAGGTCCAGTATTTCCCCTGGTGAGTTTCAGTCTCGACGATCTATCCATAGTCAATAAGGCAGTGTTGAAGTCTCCCACTATTATTGTGCTACTGTTAATGTCTTCTTTGAGGTCTATTAATAGTCTTTTTTAAGTATTTTGCTGGCCTCTTGTTTGGCGCATATATGTTTAGGAGTGTGACTTCTTCCTGGTATATATACCCCTTAATTATTAAGAAATGGCCTTTATTGTACCTTTTAACCTTTTTTCAGCCTGAAGTCTACACTGTTAGATACAAGTATGGCCACACCTGCCTTTTTTGGAGGGGTTGTTTGCGTGGAGAATGGTCTTCCAGCCTTTGAATTTGAGTCTGTGTCTGCTCTGGTTATTCAGATGTGTTTCTTGTAGGCAGCAGAATATTGGATTCAGTTTTTTAATCCATTTTGCCACCCTGTGTCTCTAAATTGGTGCATTTAGACCTTTGATGTTGGGAGAGATTATTGTCATTGGATTTTGTGCCCATCTTTCTGTTTAAACTTGTTGTGGTTTTGGGTTGTCTTATTTTACAATAGACCCTTCAATCCTTTTTAAAGTTGGTTTTGAGTCTATGAATTTCCTGAGTTGTTGTTTATCCATGAAGTTGTGTATCTTTCCTTCACATCTGAAA
>JAJIBD010029162.1:0-12162 GCA_021461705.1 Cryptotis parvus
CTCTATTCCATAGGTCCACTGGTCTGTTTTATTCCAGTACCACGCTGTTTTAATTGCTGCTGCTTTGTACAGTACAGTTTGAGGTTGGGAAAGGTGATGCCTCCCATCTTCTTCTTCCCAAGGATTGCTTTAGTATCCGTGGGGTTTCTGTTATTCCATACGAATTTCAGAAGTGTTTGGTCAATTTCTTTAAAGAATGTCATGGGAATCACTTATAGGAACACCACGTGAATCTGTACAAAGCTCTAGGAAGTATTACCATCTTGACAATGTTAATTCTCCCCAAATAGGAGGTGAGAATAATGTTCATTTTCCTGTTGACTCCCTCCTTTTATTTCTTGAGACAATTGTCTTTGTAGAGTTCTGCTCTTCTTTTAAATGCAGGTCCTTTACACCACGCCCTTGGTTAAGCTGTGAGTTCTGGTGTTTTATTTTCACTGTGGCACAGTGGCCGAATGGAATCGATTCTTAATATCCACTCTTCTCTTTACATTTATTTGTGTATAGGAAACCGACTTTTGGGTATTGATTTTTGTACTTCACCACTCTACTATACCTATCTATTGTTTCTCACCGAGTTTTTAGGTCTAGAGTTTGGGGGTTTCTCGTTATAATATCATGTCATCTTACAAATAATGATAGCTTGATTTCTTCCTTGCCTATCTGGGTGCCCATAATGTACTTCTTCTCTGATTGCTATCCCAAAAAGTACCTCCGGTACTATATTGAATAAAAAGAGGTGGCGAGAGAGGCGCTTGTCGTGTTCCTGATCTTAAGGGAAGGCTTTCAATTTTTCCCATTGAGGCCAGAGTATCACTTTTTTATTGTGGGCTTTTGGTAGATGGCTTTGACTATCTTGAGAAGCTTCCTTCAATTACCATTTTCTGAGTTTTTAATCATGAATGGAGTGCGCGGATCCTTGTCAAGTAACTTTGCCGCATCTATCGTTGGGATCATATGGACCCCCAATTTTTTTTCTCTTATTAGTAGCTTGATGTATTATGTTGATTGATTTAGAATGTTGAACCATCCTTGCATTCCCGGGATGAATCCTACTTGGTCATGATGTATGATCTTTTGATGAGTCTTTGGATTCTGTTTGCTGAGTATTTTGTTGAAGATCTTAGCATCTGTGTTCATCAGGAGATGGTCTGTAATTTTCCTTCTTTTATTGTCTCTCCCTGCTTTGGGTATCAAGGGTGATATAAGCCTCGTAGAAGCTGTTTGGGAGTGTTTCTGTTTCTTCTATTTCCTGGAAGGCTTGAACAGGACTGGCTTGGCCCAGATCCCTCATAAGGTTTGGTAGAATTAAGCCAGTGAACCATCTGGACCTGGGCTTTTGTGTTTGGGCAGACTTTAATTACTGTTTCATTCCCCCGATGGTGATAGGCTTATTTAGTATTACAAGGTCTTCTTACGAACCAATCGTGGGAGGGGTTGCCAGGACTTCCAGGAATTTATCCATTTCTTCTAGGTTCTCATGTTTTGTGGCATACAGGTTCTCAAAATAACCTCACGATGATCTCTTGTGTTTCTGTTTTTCTGTTGTGATGTCACCATTTTCATTTCTGATTCTGTTTATTTTGGGTTCACTCTTTCCCTGTCCGCCCCTGATCTTGCCAGTGGCTTGTCGATCTTGTTTAATTTTTCAAAAACCAGCTCTTGGTTTCATTAATCTTCGGTTTGTTTTTTGGTTTCCAAGGTCGTTGATTTCCTCCCACTAAGTTTCACTATTTCCTTTGCTTCTGCCTGGGTTGGGCTTCTCTTGTTGGTCTTTTTCTAATATTATTTTCAGCTGTGAGGTCAGGTTATTTATGGGCCCTTTCTTCTTTTTTCTGATGAGATACTTGCAGAGCTATGAACTTTCACTCTCTGCCACAGCTTTTTGCTGTGTCCCACACAAGATTCTGATAGTTGACATCTTCATTGTCATTTGTTTCTAAGAATCTTTTTGATTTCCTGTTTGATTTCTTCTCTGACCCATTTGTTGTTTCAGCAGTAAAGCTGTTATTTAGTTTCCAAGTGTTTGGTTGACTGCTTCTGTGTATGGTTCACACTACTATTTTGAGTGCATCGTGATCTGAAAAGATAGTCGACTGTAATTTCAATCTTTTTTTTATTTTGTTTGGTATGCTTTGTGGCTCAGTATATGGTGGTCTATCTTGGGTATGTTCCATGTGCATGGAAAAAAAAAAAGTGTATTCAGCTTTTTTTTTGGGATTTGGCCCTACACTTATCTATATCAGCCAGCTCTCTTTCTTCTATTTCTTCCCTTCAGGTCCAGTATTTCCCTGGTGAGTTTCAGCCTAAATCGAATCTATCCATAGTCGATAAGGCAGTCATTGAAGTCTCCGACTTTATTATTGCTGTTAATGTCTTCTTTGGAATCTGTTAAGCTAGTCGCTTTAAGTATTTTGCTGACCCCTCGTTTGGGCGCATATATGTTTAGCAGTGTGATTTCTTCCTGGTATACATACTTAGTATTAAGAAATGGCCCAGCCTCATTGTCCCTTTTGACCTTTTTTCAGCCTGAAATGTATATTGTCAGATACAAGTATGGCCACACCCGCCTTTTTGGAGGGGTTGTTTGCGTGGAGAATGGTCTTCCAGCCTTTGACTTTGAGTCTGTGTTTGCTCTGGTTATTCAGATGTGTTTCTTGTAGGCAGCAGAATGTTGGATTCAGTTTTTAATCCATTTTGCCACCCTGTCTGTAATTGGTGCATTTAGACCGTTGTTTTTGAGAGATTATTGTCATTGGTTACATTGCCATCTTTTCTGTTTGCTTTTACTTGTTGTGGTTTTGGGTTGTCTTATTTTACAATAGACCCTTCAATCCTTCCCTAACTTTTGGGGATTGGTTTTGAGTCTATGAATTTCCTAAGTTGTTGTTTATCCATGGGATTTGTGTATCTCCTTCGCATCTGAAAGTAAGTCTAGCTGGGTAAAAATTCTTGGTGAGGCCTGGGGTTCATTGTGTCTTTCTACCATATCCCACCATTGTTTTCTTGGGCTTGGAGTGTTTCATCTGAGAAGTCTGCTGCAAACTCAGGGATGCTCCTTTTGTATGGGGTTTCCCTTCTTTGATCTTGCTGCTTTCAGTATTCTATCTGTCTACTCGTTTTGTCATTTTAATAAGGAGTGTCTTGGAGTATTCCTTATTGGGGGTTTCTTTTAGCTGGTAATCCTTCCGGACCTCTCGGTCTGGGAGCATGCTTTTCTTCAGTTAAAGGAAAACTTTCCAGCGGGTATGATGGCTTTTGACAGTTTCTTCTTCATCAGGGTTTTCTTCTTGCCCCTTTCCGGCACCCCAATGATGCGTATTGTTGTCTCCTTTTGGCTTCATCCCGATTTTTCTAGTAGTCTGTGCTGATTGTGAGTCTTTTTTCCATCTTCTGGTGTTGCTCTACAGAATCTCTCAACCTCGTCTTCGAGATCACTAATTCTTTCTTCTGGTAGCTGTGTGGCTTTCCGCTTTGGAGGCCTTCTCCTGTGTTTTTCAGTTCACTTACCTCATTTTTAATATCTGTCATTTCTGCTTGTACTTTGGTCCAGAAATTTACTCAATTCTGCTCTCTTTCTTCCTCTGTACTTTTACTCAAGTTTTTGTAGTCTCCATTGTTTCTTTTTATTTCCTTGTACATCTTTAACAAAGTTGCTTCCGTAATTGGCCTTTTCAGAGAGTTATATAGCTCATCGTTATTGCTGGACTCATCGGCTAATAACTTCAATCGTAAGAGCTTGAAGGACTTTCTGCGCTAGCTTTTTACCTAATGACTATTGCAGAGGTTGAAAATGAGTGTTCTGGGTGACTAGTCATTGCAGTTAGTTGGTGCATGAATTACTTTGCAGCTAGGAGTATAGCAAAAGTGTAGGGGACAATGCTCAATGTTATGTTAGGTAGATAAATATAATTTGCGGACGCGACGTCCCCTTGGGTTAATTCTTGGGGTTTCTGTAGTGGATTTCGGTGGTGTCAGGGGGTCAGGGAGAAGGTCTTGCAGTGATTTCCCCTGCGCTGGACAGTGGGGTCGCTCCCTCCTCAAACTGGAGCCTTTTCTCCTGGAGCCCAGTGGCTCGTGGGCTGCACCGCTGCGGGGGAAGGCACCTGGTGGAAGAGCGCAGGATCTGCTGGGCGTGAGCTGGATGGCTCAGAGGGAGTTCCTGCCGATGGGGGGGTGGGTACTCCACCTCGAAGCTGGAGCCTTGTTTCCCGGAGCCCAGTGGTCAGGGCTGCCGTGGATAGCACCTGGTAGAGGAAGAGCGCGGAGATCTGCTGGGTCCAGGGCTGGATGAGCGTCAGAGGGCCTATATTGCTTTTTTTTTTTAGTCGTGTCTGGGGTAAAGACTTTTAAAAATTAGTTAATGAAAGACGGGAAAATTTAAAAAATTAAAAAGAGAGAAACCAGGCAGCCCAGGGGTTAGATAAGGCACCTGCCTTGCATGTTATCAGCTTCGGTTTGATCCTGGACACTGCAATGGTACCTCACCAGGAGCGGCCGAGGCGCTGCTGGGGTGTGGTCCAAATCATCCAGAACTCCACAAATAGTTTTCTTGTATTCATTTTTGACCTTATTTCCCTTTGTGGCCATTGACATTCAGGTGTCACACAATGTGCTGTGAATTGCCCCACACGTGAGATTTGTGATACTGCTGTGGTTTGCTAATCAGTGGGTTGTGTGGCACTGGGCTTTGGAAATTTCCACGGAAGGTCTGCCCCTTTGGTTGCTGTACTTTTTAATTCCTGAGGTCATACTCTTCAGTTGTGATGCTTTCATTGGTGGTTACACCCACTTTATGTGGTATTCACGAACTTGGCTGCAGTGGCAGAAGATCATTTGCGGGCAGGTAGAGGGACTGCCCGAGCCGTGATGGCGCAGTTCAATGCTTAGCTGGAGCACGAGTACCTGGAGGGAGCTACCACAAAATCGTGCTGAGAGATCGCTCCAGTGCTGGGGATCAGATCGGGCAGCTTTCATGATGGAGGGTCTCCCAGAGCAGGAGGTCTTCTGCTCAAACTGGGGCAGGGGAATTCTCTGGTAAGAACCCAGTAGGGGGGCGGCCTGCCATAGAAGATGCCGCAGAGACAGGTTGTAGTTGAAGTAAGAGCAAAAGCCGCCACTTTCTCTTCTATTTTTCTTTTCGAGGAGCTGCGTTGCCTGAATGCTCTCTGCCACGGCACAAGGACCCATGATCTATTATTTTCCTCTGCAAACACTTTCAGAGCTCACTGGAATGGAAGTTTTTCAGCCTACCAGCATATCTTTCTCAAAAGTATTGCTGACCAATTGCTCCTTTCTGGAAACTGGTGAACCAAGGAGGTGGATGCTAGCTCTCCTGCAGATCACTACTATTGGTAAGGGGCTTTTAAAGTGATAGGTTTGTTTTAGTTAAAGTCAAAAAGCAAAAACTAGGTAGAATGTTGTTAAGATGCTAAATGATTAAATGAAAACATGAAAAGATTGGAGTCAGAGAGATCTTTCAAAGGGTTGGAGTGCAGGCTTTTGCATGCAAGGAGTCGCTTAGGGGCCAGGCGATATTAATGCAGCCCACGAGGAGGAGCTTTTGCCTTGCATGTGTATTGGACAACCTGGGTTCGAACCCCAGCATCTCATAGCAGCTCCCCTGGGAGACTGCCAGGACTAATTCCTGAGTGCCAGAGCCAAAAAGTACCCTGAAGCATTGCTGGGTGTGGCCCCCAAACATAATAATAAAATAAAAATAAAAAAAGCAGGTCGGGTTCAAGTACGAAGTGCATGGTCCCCAAGAACCGGAGTCACCTAAATGTAGAGAACTCAAAGGAACCACTGGAATTTGTGTCCCCACAACAGAAAGTAAAAATAAAAAGGATGCAAACACTGCAATTGTTGTTTAGTAAATGGGAAGAGTGAACCAGCATGTTTTAGATGTTAACTTCTCCCAAACTGGAAAAATACTTAAACTCACTGCATAGAAGGGAAAGCTAGGAACTCAGATAATAAGTCAGCCGCCCGAAATATTATTGCTCTGTTTGCTTGACTATGACACAAATACATAAACAAAGCTACAAAATATGTTAAATAGTGAAATATGGAAAATATGTACCAACAAGTAACATATAGTAGAAAGTCAGACAGCAGACTGGAATAACATGTTTGTGATTTTTTAACCTGGTGTAATATAAAAAAAAGCCATGGGGCCAGAGAGAGAGCACTCAGAGGCCCATAGTCTGATCTATGCTGCCAGAAACACACCTCCCCCGAGACGCCGCTGGGTAAAGCCACAGGAGCCCTTGCGTGGGAAGGGCACCACTAGCCTGGTATAAGTCATCAGCTTGGCACGGCAGGACAGGTATGCTGTGAAGTGGCCCCAGAGCCACTACAGCACATGACGCCCCACTCCTACTTAGTATAATACAAAAAAATAAGTAAGAAAAAGACTAACAACTGAATAGAAAAAGGGAAGGGTATCAGTTTACTGTAAGGGCGTATAACTGTTCTTATAATGGCATACTAAGAATGTGTTTAGCCACAAACAATACACGTAGTCCTCACTGTCATATGTAAGATGGTGAAAAGAAAGAAGGGTCTGATAGCCATGTTAGGAGATTGCGACACCATCGCGAGTGGGACGGCTGGGGAACTGAGTTCTTGCAGAGCTGAACAGCTGTATTTATTACACCTTGCCAATGGGACTTTTTCGTCTCTCAGTTCCACATCTGGTAATGGCAGCAGAGGTCTACTTCACAGATGTGTAAAAAGGTATCTGGTGAAAATCATGCTAGCATAGTAGCACACCAATTGGCTTTGTCTTCTACCATCCACTCCGGCTAATTGTGTTGCTTTATCTGCCTGATAAAGGGAAAGGTTATGGCCACCTTGTTTTAAACAAAATTTAGAGAGTAGCATTTCTCTCCCCATCGCTTTCACATGTCTCTTGGTATGCTTGTGTCACCTTTTGTCAATTCTCATAGTATGTCAGAATGCTTCATGTTATAAGTATCTAAATTCTTCTCTCTACTATTCACTCTTCTATTATATTTATTTTTAATGCTTCTTCTGTCTCTTTTTAAAAATGTATTTATTTATTTATGTTCCTGGAGCAAGCAAGATGCTTTTGGGCTCTACTAATGAGACAGGACATATGGAAGATGTTACTATGGCACCCTTTCGAGCCAATCGATAATGAGCGGGAGGAGGACAGTGATACAGTGATTTATTTATTTTATTGTACCTGTTTTGAGCACTTGCTGTAGGTATTATAATTGTCTGTGTGTATCACGAACTACCCCCTTTGAGATAGTACAAAGTACTCAGCCAGGTGGATGTGTGTGTCCTGGCTTTCCGCTCCACTCCCAGCCCATCTTTTCTCCCTCTCCCTTCGGCCACATATTCCTTGAGACACAATACACTGGAGTTAGGCAATGGATAATTCTGCAATTCCCCTCCAAGCAATTGGAAGGAAGAATTTGCCTGTCCTCTCTGTTGATCAAAAGGTCAAAAATGATTAGTGGGAAAGCATGTGGAAAGCAAGTAGGACAAGAAACCAGCCACTTGCGCCAAAGACCAGGCTGGCGAGAGCACTAATGGAATTTTCACAACGAAGGGAAATGAAAGCTGTTGCCCAGTGTATAAGAATGAAAAGTAAAACAGATTTATCGCTTTGATATGGAGAAAGTTTTTTGGTGAGGTGTGAGCCAGCAAGATCAAATCCCAACCCCAAGTCAGGATTAGCATAGAACCCCCGCAGCTCTTTAGATCTCAGAAGATGAAGAAGGTGAAGGGAAGCTGCGAAGGAGTTTGCAGGAACAACCAGAGTGGGTGCATGTGGTTGAAAATAGAGATGTGCGTCTGCACAGTGAAAAGCAGGCCAAGTAGCAAGTGCAGGTACAGAAGCTGCAGCAAGTTCAATGCAGACAAAATGCCACTATGCATATTGGAAGAGACGCCAGCTCAGAATCATGGTGAGAAAGAGAAATCAGTGTCTCTTCCAACTCCAGATGACTGACTGTCGGGGAGGCACCGCGAGGTCCCGGCGCGGAGTGTTCAAAGCAGTTCCCTTCTACCTCGAGCGGCGGGAATGGATGAAGACTCAGGGAATCCATGCAGTTTTAAAGGGCTTTACTCTCAGGTTCCAATATACAATCAAGAGCAGGAGAAAACCTCCAGACTATGTTCCCAGCTAGACCGCAGTAGGTGTAAAGCCAGATGACTGCCGCCACGTGTTGAGGACCAACAGAGGAGAATGGAAAGGACCGAGAACCAGAGACACCAAGGGAAGCGAAAATGGCAAAGAAAAAAAGAGGAAGCTGCTTTGCTCTTGCAATTTATAGCTGGGAATCCCCCCCAAACTCCCAGCCCAGCCATTTTGGGCTGGGGCTCTTTCCCAAAGATGAAAACAGGAAAATAGCTCTATAGAATGTAACAACTAGGGAGATCATCTGGCTGTTTAAGGACCCAGAGCTAATTCCAGCCTCTAGCAGAGCTGGGAGAAGCTATAAGCTAAATGTAACTTCCCTGGCAGGGAAGGATCAAATGCCCTCAGGTAGATTTCTCCCAGCACCTCACCTAATATCTTAAGCCAAGGTATGTCGAATTGCCTTTATAGGGTAGAGAAGAGAGGAGTTTCTAAGATGGCATGTCTCTGTACCAAAGACACAATGCCAGTTAAATAGTTCTCCAAGCCTTCACAGGAGTACCATCTACTTCACGGTAGTTTTGTGTTTTAGATGCCTTTGAGTTATCAGGGGAGCCATGCTTGCTTGCTTCCGGAGGCCGAAGCAGCAACTCTCTCTGGTCTAATTACTTAGAGATCAAACTTGGCCAGGAAGTATTGGTAAGATCTAGCTAGTCCCGCGATGCTTGTGGTAGCATGGGGAAAGCATATTTATACCAGCTAGTACAGAATAATGGTCAGATAAGACTGTCCCATTCAGGCACCCTATCTAGCAGTGACCTGGGGAGGCAATCAAGGGCAGATGCAGAGGCCTAGGCTTTTAGGTGTCCTGCAACAACTTGACTGAGTTTGCGAGGAGACTACGACCCCGCTACCGACTTTTAAGTTGAAGCCAGTGTTCAACATTATTGTTAAATCCTAATGAATTACATGTTAAATCCACTCTGTGTGCTAGAAGGGAATAAAAAAGCATGCTTGGTAGCATATTAGTTTAGGTGGCTTATTGGATATTTTAAGCCCATTGTAAGACATAGCATTCATTTGAAAGGAAGATTCCTGTCAAAATATTTATTACTGCTCTTGGGGACGGTGATAGTACAATGGGTAGGGCATTTGCCTTGCACATGGCGACCTGAGTTTTGATCCCGGAATCCCATATATGGTACCTTGGGCACCACGGGGGTAATTCCTGGGGTACCCAGAGCTACAGGAGGAGCAATCCTGAGCATTGCTGAGTGTGACCCCCAAAAAAACCCAAAAACAAAGAAATGAAACAAAAATCACTGCTGTTGACAAGGGTTTGCTCACTCAGGAGCCCTGAGATGACAGGGAGATTGATGCTCCGCTTTGTGTGATAACACAGCAGGCTCCCAACAGCCAAGGGATTCGGGAGTGAGCTTTCAGTCCACCTCAAAGTCTTATTTTGCTGTAACTATGTTTTGGCTTTGGCACACCAAGAGGGATGGAGTCATATGATGGATCTTGGAAAAAGTAAATTGAAACCTTCTGGATAGGATCCACCACTAGATGCCTTTAAAAACGTTTTGTGGGAAGAGGTAACATATCAACTTTAACAAGAGTTTGAAGATGTTGGTTCCATACTACCGGATGACTGTGTGGAGTTCAGACGCAGGGAGGAGTTACTGCAGGCCTGAGGTGGAACCAGCTGAAAGGGCTAGAAAAGAGCAGTAACTGATTGCTGAGCTCTTATGATATTTTGACTGAATCTAAAGTTGCTTAAGCTGAGCAAAGAAAGTGGAGTTCTATACCTGGTGAACACTTGAGATGATACTCAGGGATAGAGAGAGTATTGAATAAATTCAAGCTGATAAATCGGATGTAGAGGTTTGAGAGGGGATGAAACTGTTTTGAATGAAGATTCTGGCCGAGGCTAAATACAGCCAAACAGCCTTTTTGCTTGAAATCTTCCACTAATGCTCACACTAAAACGTCACTAAAACTCAGCATAGCAAATCTCATTGTTGTCTAATTTTCCCAGAGAATCAGCTGCAGTCACACCAACTGCAGGCACCTGCCCTTGGCTGTTGGCAGGTACCATCACCAAACCATGATCTTCCACCAGCAAAAATATTACAACTCATCCAAGGAAGCAAAGATAGCAATATTGGAAAGAACCTATGCAACATATTTAAAAGATAGGCTAAGTAAATAAATTATATTTATGAGACTAGGAATACTGCCAGAAAGTTATTAAAGAAAAACAAAGAGACTATTGTTTATGCAGTAAAATGGGATTTTCTTCCAGTATATTATTGTCCAAAGAGTAAAACTAGGAAGCATTGCATGCAGAATACTTTGGTGATGTTTGTGTAAGAAAGGATAGGTGAATATACTTATTATTTAGTTGAGCATGCATTGAAGCTCATTAGATTATTTAATAGACAGCACTTTATTTCCAAGTGAAGAATATGGTACCTCAAAATAGGTATGAAAGGTGTTCCATGGCATGCCTTTGGAATCCTTACAGAGTGTGTTGCAATGCAATGCAAAATAAAGGCTTAATTTGTTTATTTTGGGTGCTAGGCTTGGGAGCCCTCATGTGGCACATGTATTCTACCACTCAGCTGCAACCTACATCACTGTATCACTGTATCACTGTCTTCCGTTCATCATGTTGCTCGAGCGGGCACCAATCCCAACATCTCCGCTATGTCCTGTCTCATGCAAGTAGAGCCCAAGGGGCATTGGTTTGCTCAGGAATTTTATAAAGAGCCTCAAACCATTCCATCAAGGGTCATGGGAATGAGGTCTATAGTATTTACTGGTATTTTGGCATATCAAATATGACACGGGTAGCTTGCCAGGCTTCTGCAGTGTAGCTTTTATACTCATCCCTCTAAATCCAGCATTTATTGATGAACGCGGCCACGGCACCAGCTTGGCGCAGCTGGGCTGTGATAAGCTTCAATGCTGCTGGGTGGAGTTCTGATGAGGAGTCGGATGTGGCAGAAAATGGAGGCCACTAAAAGCGGGTGGGGTCATCTGGCTTGTCGCAGAGCTTCAGTAATATTGTAATGCAGACATCACTGACCCAGGGACACAGACACTGCCTGTTCATTGCTTTGCAGTATTCCTGGTAGTAAGAGTCGTAACCTACATTCCCTGAATTATTTTGTTTTCCACCTGGCACTGGGACCAAGGGTCCTGTGTGCATCCAGAAGATGAGGTGGCCGTGGCCTGACTGTGGACACTTGGCTTCACCTCCCCACACTTTGCTTTTGGCATTTTGGAGTGTGAATGGGCTCATCTTGTGTTGCCTTATTTGATTAGATTTTAATTTTTTTAATTTTATTTACATTTTTATTTTTGTCTTTAATATTTTATTATACCACCGTGAGATATACAATTACAAAGATGCTCATGTTTGGGTTTTCAGTCTGACCCACTTTTCCAGCACCCCAGACCTCCACCAGTGCCCCCAATTCCACCTCCCCCTCCCCATAGCCCTGCGGCCCTCTGGAAGGTTCTTTTCCATCTATTTCTCTCTTTTCTCTTCTCTTTTCAGCTTCTCTTACACATTGTGGATTGCAATACATACATTTAGAGGTTATCATGTGTGTTGCCTCTTTCCTTCTTAGGGGAGTGCCCATGCCAGCCTCGACACGAATTACACACCACTGCAGTTACTGGGACAGGGTTGTTTGTTTTAGGGAGCTCCCAAGGAGAGAGCTGTTTGGAGGGCTCAGGAGAGCCGCTGGCGGTGGACTCTCAGCCACCGCCAGTGGCTCAGTGTGAGGAACCGAGCATGCAATGTTGCTCTGGAACACCTGTGGTGGGGAGCCCTGGACTAGCGGCAGTACTGGATTAATGACCTGCGCCTAGCAGCCTCATGGACCACATGATGCTGAAATTGTTGACCTTCAGTTAGGAATACGATAGAGAACATGCTTCCAGTTCTCCAATCATCACCCTCCCCCAAGACTCTTCTGGTATTCTTTTATAACTATGAGCCTTCTCCCATCTAGAACCTCAAGACATTTAGGTTCATT